>JAVXUP010002845.1:0-103584 GCA_033070095.1 Escallonia herrerae
TTTGCTGAGAACTTGCGAGAGTCAAAAATTCGTCCAATTAAGGTGTCTGGCTAGAGCAGGCGACGACGACTCACGACCTTTAGATCAAGACTCAACAACCTACCGTAACATGTGAGGCTATTTGGAGAATCCATATAACCCGAATCAAAGTTGTTCGATGCCATCCCCACACGAAGAACTAACACCACTACCAACAACAGAGAACCCAAACACAGAAAATCAAAATGGAAAGCAAAACTCAAAGAAGACAGACACCACGTATGTGTCACCTAGAAGCATTATCCAGTGTCCATTGCTAGTATCGGAGAACAAAAGTAAACCTGGAAGAGAAATGACGAAACCTAGGGTAGGGTCTCTATGACACAGTTTTTTTTTTTTTTTTCGTGGTCAATTTTTAAAGATCAGTTTAATTTATTTTTTTTTTACAAAAACAAGTGAGTGTTTGATAACCTTTTTTTTTAATTTTTTTTTTTTTGTGTTTGGTAACCCTTTTATTTTGACTTTTTTTTTGTGGTGGTTTGCGGTAGCGGTGGTGGCCCACGATGGTCGCCGACAGGCGGCCGGCAGTTGTTGCGGCAGTCGCCGACGATGGCTGCCGGAGGTGGTTGCCGGCCGGCGGTGGCTGCCAGCGACCGGAGGTGGCTGTCGATGTGGCTGCCGGAGGTGATTGCAGCGGCCGGAGGTGGCTGCAGGCGGTGGTGGCCGGAGGTGGCCTCCTGCCAGCGGTGGTGGCCACCGCCCACCGCTGCCCGATGGTGGCTGCCGACGGCCGGAGGTGGCTGTCGGAGGTGGCCGCCCGGTGGTGGTTGCTGGCGGCCGGAGGTGGCTGTCGGTGGTTGCTGTCTGGCGGCGATGGGCGGTGGCTGCCTGAGGTGGATGCCGGAGGCCAGCGATACCGCCCACCACTGCCCGGTGGTTGCCGGCGGCCGGAGGTGGCTGTCAGTGGCTACTAGGCAGCGGTGGGCGGTGGCTGCCGACGGTGGGTGCATTGTGGTGGAGGTCTCAAAAAAAATTAAAGTGAAAAAAAAGAGTTCTTTCATCTTTTTTTTTACTCTAAAATTTAAAAAGTGGGTTTTTAAATTGGAAAAAAAAAAAGAGTTACCAAACATCTCATTTTTTTCCAATTTTTAAAACTGAAAAAAAAGAGCAAAAAAAAACTCCATCAAACGGCCCCCTAGTTCTCAGATGAAGAACTTTTTAGTTGAGGGACGCGAATTGTATATTGTGTATAGTAACGATGGGTAAATGCATTTTCTAATTTTGTGTCCGCATTCATAGTGCACGTCCTTGTGAATGTCTTTTAACATTTGTTTTCTTTTTTTGTTTTGGGTTATATTTTAAGAGCTTCTGTAACAAATACGGAGTATTAAAGTTTCTTCTATCCGAAAGTCCATTTTTATTTTCTGTTAGAGGCACTAGTTGCATTGCATGTGAATTTCATGTGGTCATTAACTTATGAAGGAAAAAATTTATAAAGTTATTAGTTATGCTGATTAACAACACACAACATCAAAGTGCACAAAAAAGTTATAAAACTAGGAAGAAATGTTGAGGAAATATTCTTAACCATAGAAATAATGCTGTTATGGATTTTACATACTTTAGAAAGAGTGAGGTTAGTCACCCAATTTTCTTTAATTGTTTTGTGAAATACCAAGTAATAATGCATATGCCTGCTTGTTTTGCAAAAGGGTTTTGGAAAAACGAGCAAAATGGAAGTTGGATAATACTTCCTAATAACCATTTTAAATATTTAAGTTATTGAACTTACAATTTAACCATTGGATAATACTTCCTAATAACCATTTTAAAGATTTAAGTTATTGAACTTACAGTTTTTGGTTTGAAGAAACTCAACCCTCAATTGTGAGGGGTAACCTTTGGCAAATTTGATGAGATGGTGGTGTTGGTGGCAAAAATTGGCATGAGAACATGAAGGTAACCAAGATAGACTTGACTATGGTTAAGACTAAAAATGAGCTAGTTCAGAGATTCAGTTAAGACTAAAAATGAGCTAGTTAAGAGATCGAGGGTTTTGCATGTTACTAGGAAATGACATACTTGGAATAAGTTTTTAGAAAGTTTGGCTTTCAAATTTCCTTAACCATGAAAAATTTTGGTTGACCATTTACTACTGAGTCGGCAAAACATCAAAAAATCTGAAAAAGCATTTTAAGGAAAGTGGTTTTCTTTAACAAACAGCGCCTTAGTAACAAAAGCAATCCATACGTGATGAAAAAAAATGAAAGCATAGTCGACCATGTAATCTCTTGTATTGTCTGACCAATTGATGCCAAGGAAAGTAGGTTCGTACCTACGTGGAGGTGCCACAGAGGATACAGTCTGCGTCAGCTGCCAAATGTACAACATGAGAGACAGTAAGGGTGGAGTAGGGGCAGAGACCAAGGCTTCCCAGACAGGCCATGAGGAGTGGCAATGCTGTGGAGACAAGGCTGAGACAAACAGGGCCGGTAGTCGATAGTCCAAGTTAGGGTCCAATGCTAAGGTCCAAGATTATGTCCAATTGTATTTCTCTCAATTCAAGAGATCTTTGAGTTCTAGAGTGAGAAAATGATTTTGTAAATGAGCAAAAGTCCTTGAATGAATCACAAAGTGCTCTATTTACAAGCAACAGTATGCCTGTCATCAATTGTCACATGGCATCCTTTGGGAGTGACACGTCACCAGGGGGTCCAAAAATACTGATTCTCTGTTGGACTATCGGTTCCTTTTTGCTGCCTACCCCACACAATGTCGGTCTACCTGTCTGAGAAGACTAACCACACAGCATCATCATGATCAGAGTAAGCTCGCTGCCCTTGCCACTGGTCCAAGCCCTTACTGAATCCCACAAGGGTGCATCAAAGAGACGCGGAGAGAACTTGACAGCAGTGAGGAAAGGTCTATATGCCCAACTGCCAGGCTGACTAGGCGCGATGCCGTCCGAAGACCTGCTCCAGTCTCGGAGCGACCCAGGAGTCATCATCCTCGAGGCACCTAATAATCACTGATAGCGTAAATGAACATGGTCGCAGCTCAAGCATGCATAGTGTCATGCAAGTCATCCCAGGAGGCGATAGCTCCTGTGGTAGCAAGCCTATCTCGCTGTAAAGGGTCCTCTTGCTGGAGCACTACGAGCGGAGCCCCTCGAAATGTTGCACACTTCAGAGAGTGGGTCAAAGCATGTTCCACATCCATGTCAGGGGCGCATGGTGTGGTGAATGAGTGTCATGCCCGAGGGCATGTAACATGATTGTGGCACATGGGCCAGGTGTCTATGGTACGAGACATAATTGTGGTGCATGGGCGCCTGCCAACAGCATGAGACACGAATTTAGAGCATGGGCGTGATGACCCATGTCGTAAGATAATACCTGGTGCTAGGGGCACATGTGATGAAGGTATCGCATGGGTGTGGCGACCCCTGTCGCGAGATATAACCTGGTTCCAGGGGCACATGTCATGAAAGTGGTGCATGGGCTCGGCGACCCCTGTCATGAGATAATACATAGTGCCAGGGCACGTGTGACGGAAGTGGCGCATGGTGCGGTGGAGTGTGTATCATGCTAGGGGCACGATAGTGTGATAGTAAGCCAAGGGGCAGAGTCGGCTAGTCAACACTGGTGATGGGAGTGGCAGAGTCAGCACGAGGGACGGGCATCACGGAGTCGGCGAGTCGACATGGGTGATAGGCATCACGAAATCAGTATGGTGTCGCAGACTATGGATGTCGAGGAGTTGGCGAGTTGTCACTGGCAACGGACGTCATAGGGTCAGCGCGTGGGCGATGGCTGGCATCGCGAAGACGCAAGGCCCCATGAAGAGAAGTGAACGTGTGAAAGGGGAGGCCAAAGGTGACGAGCACGCTTTCCATGAGTCGCGCTGAAGTAAGAAAATTGGCACTAAAATCGCTCACGAAGTGCAGAATGCCCGTGACTTAGGCGTGGGTATCTTGATCAGTTCAATGCGTTAAAAAGTTAACCATTGACCGTGTCGACGTGTCGCACAAAACGGGACCCCCAGTAGGCCCTTGAGTGCGACCAGAATGGATTGGGAACATAAGCCCCCTGCGTGTGGTGTGGGTGGAGGGGCGACTCGGGAGGACACCGCACGCATAAACATCATCACATGAAAATGACATGTCAAGGTAACAAATGTGTTAGCAGATGCGACAGTAGTGAGTATTTTCATAAGCGGGAATTTTTTATTTTTTTTGTATCTAGAAAAATGGGTAGTGAAAAAATTTTGATAGCGGAAGAAAAAAAAATTAACGCTGAAAAGCATGACATGCGTTTCTGTTAGCGGTAACACAAAAAAAGACTGTAGCGTGAAAGTCGTATCAAAAAATGAGATTGCGAGAAAATTTTGGTAACGGCTACATTAATGACGTAAAATTTCTGATGTCGTTTCTGACAGTGATAGCACAAAAAAGAAAAATGTTAGTGTGAAATGGGATAACATGCTTAAAAAAAGAGTTGTTGGCATTTTTGAGGGAATAGATTTTAAAATTTAAATGGGTGGTGGTAGGTGAGGAGTCTTTCAAGACTTTGTGAGAGAGGAAGATTGGAGAGAGAAGAGGAAAGAAATGAGAGAAGAAAGCTTGAAGACTCACCTATGGTGAGATTGAGGACTTCACAAGAAGCACATAGGATGCAAAAAGGGAGAAGAGGAGATGGGCAAAGTGGCTCCGGGCTGAGGCTGAGGCAAGAGGGGGAGTTGGCAAGGGCGATTGGAGGGGAGAAGGGGAAGTAGGGAGGAGGAACGGCCGAGGCCGACCAAGGCCGTGGCTGAGGTTGGCCTCGGCCTGGCTGAGACCGACCAAGGCTGTGAGGCCGAGGTCTACCAAGGCCATATGGCCGAAGCAGGGAGGATCGGGGGAGCGGATAGGGGAAGGGGGAAAGGAAAGAGGAGGGGAGGAAGGGAGAAGGGGGTGAGGGGAAGGGAAGGGAGCGAAGGAGGAAGGGAAGGGAAGGGAGAGAAGGAGGGGCCCATAGGGTTGAGGCTGAGGTTGGTCGTGGGGCGCACTGTGCCGTGTAGTTGGGTCCAAGAGATAATACCGGCAGAGCATTAACAAAGACAAGGAGGAAGCAGAGTGCTAGACCTCAGGGTGGAACGATCGGCCAACCACGGTCCTCGCGGGGTGTCGTGCCAAGATGTCAGGGTTACCTCTGAGTTTTGATGATGGTGGAGTCAAAAGTTATGATTCATAATCGAGTAAGAGCAATGTGTTGTTGACTTCAAAGGAAGCAGTGTTTAGTTGGCCGCCCGAAGAGCTATGGAGAGAGTTGGGTCAGCGAGTCGTTGATGGGGAATTTCTAGTGCCTTGGGGTACTTGTCGATGGGGTACTTGTCGATGGGTGAGAGCCCGATGAGTGCATCACCGTATGTTCGCGCGCCGAGCTGGGAGGTTACCCTTGTGATGTCGCCGAGGTACTTGTCGGTTTTACTGGCCGAGTGACAGGATATACCATGGTCGCCTGTGGTGTTCAAAGGCCATAATATGATGCTGGTGGCATGGAATTTTTGGTGCACTTACATGTTGGAGCACTCAATTTGGGTGGATAGGTTGAAGGCACTAGGTCTTGTGTCAGTTGTGAGGTGACTTTCAAGAGGGTTGATCCAGTAAGGGATATGAGTGGTTTGACATTACTGCTCTCTAAATATAGTTTTTAGACGCACACTTTCATCACTAAGTTTAGGGAGATAGGCCCGACACTTCTGGATATGGTGATGCTGATCGGGTTGCCTATGCACGGGACGGAGGATGCCTGTACATTACAGTTGACAACACAGGAACGATTGGTCATCAAGGCGATGCAGACGAAGAGTAACTGGCAGGACACGTATAGCAGGTAGATCAAACACTTTTTCAGCACGGCGGTCGCACGACCGGGGCAGAAGTTAGTAACGGAAGCCGATTTCCACATGGGTCCCTGCTATAGGGACGAGAGATATGAGTTAATGGCCTTTCTCACCATGTTCTTGTCGAGGTACGCATTTTTACTATCTTCATTTCTGCATTGCTTATATGTTGCATCTCTGTTGTCCTTTATGTGTAACATGTCGAATCTTGTACTTAGAAAGTTTTTTTCGTGCTTTAAGAAGTTATTGTAATCATACAATCATGCATTGCACTTTATGTTCTGGACAGGGTGGACGGTCGTAATGGGTGTTGTATTGTCTATATTTGTAGGTTTGTATTTAAGGGGGCTCCTGAGGATAGCATTGCCCCGAAGGTGTCTGTTAGGATGGCGAGGGGCGATCGCGTTGGCTAGGCTCCCATATATTTGGGTACACTTTATTCATGTTTGAACCAGTTTTCCAATGACAGAGGTTTGATTGGCGATATCAGGTGTCAACCTATGTGGACTGGATGTTCTTACAAAGATATGTATTTGAGTGTTATATTGATTATCAACCCGTAGGGTATCCTTTGTCACATCTGTCACCAAGGAGGGGTATAATGACATGCCTGGGCAGGCCGTCTCGGGAGGTACTACTCTGGTAAAATGGTGGCCGTTTTATGCTTGGGCAGGAAGGAAGAAGCCCGAGTGCGAGTTGGCGACAGTATTTGACATGCGAGATGAGTGCCTTGCCCGTGTCGATATGTATTCTTCGTACATGACTTCTCCTTGGATACATATGCAGGACATTAGGTTACGCCTGGATAGGAGGGCTGATTTGACAGATTTGCAAGTGTCCCCGTTAATGGCCTACTTCTTAGGGTGGCTCCCTGTACTGACTGATGACGGCGGGAAGCCGGTGATGACGAGGTGCTTTGTAGCGAGGTATAGTCCTGACCATTTATCATTGGCCTTTGGTTACGACCTAGAGTCCCATTTGGCTATGCTAGTCCTTGGGATTTTAAAATGGCCTTTTTGATATACTATGCTTGAGGAGGCACGAGTGTGGCCATCGCCAACAGAGGATTGGAGGAGACCTGGCACCTTGTCGACTGGGATAGTGACAGTGGAGTATGCGAGATGGTAGGAGTGAGTGAGGAAGGAGTGATTACCGCAGGCGCTGTCCGACAGGCAGAGGGTGAATGCCTATTTTGGTGACAGAGGGTTGGGATTGCTATTAGCGCAGGTCGTGAGGCAGTTTGGCATGACCGCATTGTTTACCGGTGTCTCAACTGTTAGTACAGAGAGGGATGTAGGGGATGACACCGGGCGACGGGGTGGTGAAAAGAAGGGTGCCAAATATCAACGAGGGTCCCCTTTTGACATTGAAGGTTGGGATGATAGCGAGAGCACATCAGGTAGGCAAGGGTTCTTCAGCAGTTGGCGGACTCAGGCCGAAGAGTCCGCTAGAGGTATTGGAGGAGTTTGACTCTGAGGTTACGCTTACTTTTCACTTTCTTTGTACAATTGCCGATTATCGTATTAGTTGTGTTCTAAGATCCCTTTTTTTTGCTTGGCAGGGGTTCGATGACGCAGATGCTGATGCTAATGGTGAGTCGGACAGTACAGCCAAAGACACTGAGGTAGCTACTAACGAGGTCGAGGGGATGGATGCTGAGGCGGTCGATGAGGTTGAGGCTATGGATAGTGAGACCGTCGAAGAGGCCGAGGTGGTGGAGCAGGCAGCAGGATATATTGTGGAGCCGGACAATCGTTCGAGTCCGTCGCCTATCTCAGTGAAAACTATCGAGGTATTGTTCGGTGGCCGGATGGGTGACTCTCAGATGTTTGTGGGGGATGACTGGTGGACTGGTAAAGAGCCAGATACTCCGACAGGGGCTCGTGATGGGTTGGCAGCTACGCCTACAGTAGTTACACATCTATCACCATAGCAGGAAGCACCTATTCCATCCATTTGCAGAGCCTCTTCTAGATACATTGTCAGGGTCTATGGTAGATGCTGATGATGCTCTTTTGGCGATGCATTCTGCTACTGTTGACGCGCGGTCAGCGAATGATGAAGGTACAAGGGTTGGTGATGCTAGCGACGGGTCCTCAGTTGGGCAAGTGGATGGGACACCCTGGAAGGGTGTTAGATTATCTGCTGCAGTAGTGCACCGATTGGAGATGATCATGGCGGGACATCCGTAGACCTTTGTTGGGCCTATTAGTGTGTAAGGCACAGTATTCTCAAAGGCAACGTATACCGCGTTAGTGGATTGGCTGGTGACATTTGGCGAAGTGCCGGCATTAGGCTGGACTTCCGAGGTCATATCACATTTTATTTCTGACCTTATGCCTTTTTATGTCTCTTGGCTTCTAGCAAGACTGGTTGGCAGACTACATCAGATCGAGGGGTTAGAGTGTCGAGGTAGCAGCGGGGCTACCCTTATAGGGGCTCAAGAGGTGGCTTTATAGAGTCAGCGGTGGGTCCTTGATGCAAAGGAGGTGGAGGTGACCCGAGAGAGCACAAAGGCAAGGGTGGCAGAGATACGGACCCAGCTCGCGGAGGCAAAAAGCAGCTGATCGAGGTGGAGGGTCGACGGGCAAGGTAGAGAGGCGGCGTGCTGAGTGGGATGGCAGATGGTCTGATCTGCAGTCCCAGCGACAGACATCGGAGGCTTACACTTCCAATCCTACTAGAGTGATGTTTGCTCCCTTGCTTTAGGTATCTTGTACTTTGCATTTTCTTGTAGACATTGGGTCCGGTAATGGCCTACGAACCTCTGATTTGTATATATTTTGCTGATATGGATATTGCGATCGTATGGTTCCTTTGCACCTGTACTTGTTGTGGTGTGATGCTTATCTTTTGTTGTACTTATGTGGCTTCCCATTGGTATTCCCCCTCGCCGCCTATAGCAGGTTACTTAGTCAACATGGGTGAAAATAAAAAAAATTATGCATTGCATACCGTAGTTGAGGTGAATGAATGATTTTGCACTAATAATATTTGCATGTAAATATGTCGTTACATGAGTAAAGTGAGAACTTGTAATAATCAGCAAAAGTTACAAGTCTATAAACATGTATGCATGTACAAAAAATGCTATGTGTTCAAGTGTTCTAAGCTTCGGGCGGGTTAGGCTGGGGGGAACAATCTGTAACTGATTAGGCATAATAATTCTTTAGGTAGTGCTTATTGATAAGGATTGTGATCTATCCGTCGTTGGGGTTGAGCAGGAGATATGAGCTTTTGTCTCTAGCTGCATGCACCTGGAAAGGGCCTTCCCAATTTGGTGTGAACTTGGGGACTAACATGTTGGCACATATGTGCTTGGCGGCTTGGAGAACGAGGTCTTCTTTAGCAAATAGTTGTGGCTTAACTATCTTCCCATAGACTTGCTTAAGCTATTCATGATACTTCCTTATTCGATGCAAGGCATTGACTTTTTTTCATCGAGACCCTCAAGGGCCATCATTCTGGTTTCTTCCTTCTCGAGACTGATGCATAAGGAGAGTCTGGCTGAGGCGATTGTAATCTCGACTGGTGCCACGCACTCATCCCCATAGACGAGGAAGAAGGGCATGGCCTTCGTTGATGTGTGTCCAGAAGTTCTATAAGCCCAAAGTGCCAAACTTAGTTATGAAACATCCATGACAGAACGCGGACAGAGTTTTGTTGGAGGCTTCAGCTTGACCATTTCTCTATGGGTAGTAAGGAGTTGATATGGCATGGTTAATATTGTACCCTTCCATAAGAGCTCAAACCTCCCTGTTGATGAACGAATTGCCATTGTCAAACATGATGCATTGGGGGATGCCGAAGTGACAGATGATGTGGCCGCACAAGAAGTTAGAAATGACTCATCCCGTGGCTCTCTGTAGAGGTATGGCTTCGACCCACTTTGTAAAGCGTTCAGTTGTAACCATGATCCATATTGACCTCTGGGCGACGGATGTATGGGGCCGATAAGGTCGGGAGTCCAAGAATGGAATGGTCAAGGTGCAAGTATCATGCGAAGATCGGACGCTGGCGTATGCATTTTGTCGACGTGCCTATAACAAGGCTCACAGTGTCGGACTTGGGAGATGGAGTCAGACTCCATAGGCAGCCAGTACTACCCCAATGTTAGCAATTCTATGTACAACTTTTGAGAGCCTTGATGCTCACTGCAATCCCCATTATGCACGTCGTTGATCACTTGTATTGCCTGGGCACCTTACAAGCATCACAGGGTGCGCCCTGAAAAACCTTTGAGAAATAACTCGCCTTCTATCATATAATATCTGATCGATTTTCATTTGATAGACCGGACTGAGCTGCAGTCAGGTGGTAGAATTCCATATGATAAGTATTGGATGAAAGGCTAGCGCCAATCACCCTCGACGTTGATCACGAGAGCTTCCGCGTTGTCTGGTGCATATAGGCATTCGGAAGCATCCTTGGCCATAGATGACCAGAAGAGGCCCATGTGCCGAAAGTGATTGTATAAAGGGGGATCGTCGATGCTGCAAAACTTTTGATGGCCGAGTTGAAGTTTCTGCTTTGCTTATTTCGGTGCTAAACACTAGCTAAAGTGCCTCCGGGACATTGTCTGTACAAGACATCTCCCAACATCAAAAAGTTCGGGAAGGTAGAGGTATAACCAAGAGATGATGCCTTAAGCTGGTCAATAATTGGCTGCCTCTAATCGTCTAAGGTAGTGTCATTCGGGACTAGATTCAAAGCTGTGCAGGGTTCGGTCCTCTTGATGATGGTTGGCATCTGCTGTTCACCATCAACTTTTATCTAGGACACAATCGTGGCCAAGCTGTCTGCATGTCCGTTATGGCACCTGTTGTGAATACTGGACATGGCTGAGTCTTCCTTCCAAGGGTTACACTAAGGCAAAATAAGGTGCCAAGGCTGGATCCTTGGCTGCGAACTCTTCATCAGCCTACTTCATAATCAAGTTTGAGTCTCCTTTTATGCACAATGACTTAGCCCCCATTCTGATGGCTAACATGAGGCCAATAACGAGCGCCTCATACTCAGTTTTGTTGTTAGACACTGAAAAAGCAAGCTTGAAGGATAGGGAGGTGATAACACCATCTGGGCTTTGAAGGACTATGCCGACACCACCTTGTTGGAGGGGTGTTCCATTGGGACCTTTGCTGGTGATTGAGCCATCAAACTCAAGCATCCACAATTCATCTATGTCGATGTTCAGGGCTATCTCCTCCCCAGGTAATTGATCCGAGGTTGGTTTGTACTGTTGACGTGGGAAGAATGCCAAGAGGTCTGTAAGTGCTTGGCTCCGTAGAGCTGTAGGATTCTTGATAGATAGGCTGAACTTGGCCAGAAGTAGCAGCCAGTGGGTAACTCACCCAGACAGGGCGGGACGAGTTAGCATGTAGCAGAGTGGGTGGGCCTAGGTGACAAGTATGATCTGGTGCCCAAAAAGTAGTGTCTAAATTTCTGCGAGGCATATACCAAGGCTAGACAATGCTTATCAAGCTTGGAGTAATTGGCTTCAGGTCCCTGGATCATCCGACTGAGGTAATAAACATGACGGTCCACCCAATCCACCTCTTGGGCTAGTAAAGCCCCTATGGACCTCGAAGTGGAGTCAAGTAAAGTAAGAGTGGGATACCATGTTGTGGCACTATCATCATCTAAGGAGACATGAGGACCGACTTGATCAATTCAAAAGCTTGCTCTTCGGGTGCACCTCGACTCCACGATGCTCTCTTGCACGTCAAGTGCTGGAAATGTGTGATAAGCTCGACCAATGCCAGAATGAATTGGCGAAGGTAAGAAATGTTACTGAGGAATCTCTTTAATTGTTTAGTATTTTTGGGAGGAGGAATTTCTGGATAAAAGTGGCCTTGGACAGGTCAAAGTCGATGCCTAGTCAACCAACTAGGAAGCCGAGGAATTTGCCAAAGGAGACTCCAAAGGCATATTTCAGCGGTTTCATTCGCATGTTGTACTGGCAACTATGATCAAAGACTGCTTGAAGGTCAGTGAGGTGATCACTTTCCTTTTTGGACTTAATAATGAGATCGTCGACATAGACTTTCACTATACGGTGTATCATGTAGTGGAAGATGGCTGTCATCGCCCTTTGATATGTAGCACCTGCATTCTTGAGGTCGAAAGGCGTGACTTTCAAACAGAAATTACCCATGGGGGCGCAAAAGGTTATTTTGGAGCAGTCATCAGGATTCATCCAAATTTGTTTATAGCTGGCAAAACCATCCATGAATGATAAGGTTTCATGTCCGGCGGCGGCCTTCGTAAGCATGTCGATGTTGGGTAATGGAAACTCATCTTTAGGGCATGCTTTGTTCAAGTCCCAAAAGTTAATACAAACGCGGACTTGGCTATTTTTCTTCTGTATAGGGACAACGTTAGCCAACCAGATGGGATGGGTGATAGGCTCAATGAAGCCAGCCTGCAGAAGGCATCCGATCTCTTATTTGATTTTTAACTCAAGCTCGGGGCGAAAGGTATGTGTATGCTGTCTAACAGGGATGTGTATGCTGTCTAACAGGGATGAACCCTGTAGTAATGTTGAGGTGGTGTGTTATAAGTGCAGGGTCCAACCTGGGCATCTCATCATAACTCCATGCCAGTACATCGCGATATTCACGATATTTGTGCCAATGTAAGTAAGTCGGGGTTCTTCCCCCAGGTCAGCCATGTTGATTTCTTTGAGGTCTTTGGCCTGCTATCGAGGGCCATCTTCATAACAGGGTGGAGCAGCACTGGGGGTGAGCTCGGGATCGAGCGAGCAATGCTCGGCCGCACAACACTATTCGGTCTCCATGGGTGGGTCAGGGTCGGGGTTCAAATGACGGACCACCTGAAGTCCCCGCGCACCGTCACAACTGATAGATTACCCTACCATCTTTTATGATGAGTTGGAAAGTTAGTTTATCCCTTTGTTTCTTGGGTTTAGGGAATGAAGGTGGGGAGTCAATCTTCACAGTGGGTGGTGTCACTTAGGTCGATCTAATGTTCTTGTTATTCTTCTTGGCTTTAGTCTTATGGGGTTTGTTTTCACATAACTCGTCCCAATTTGGCAGCCTAGTCGAATGGATGTGGGTAGACCTGACAATTTTATATTTGTAGCCGCGGGTCGACCTGTACCCGGTCAAAAAACCCGGGTATGGGTACATATATGTACTACCCGTTGAAAATAGACCCGTACCAGAACCGAACCGTAATTTTTGGGTCGGTCCGATCGGGTAGCGGGTTACCCGATTTATCCGTTTTCTAAAGTATATATAAAGGACTATTGGTGCCCTGACCCTTTATTTTCATTTTTTCTCCTTACTTCTTCTCAGACCCTCATCTCACTTTTCTGCCGCCACCCCTCTCACTATAGATCTACGCCACCCCTCTCACTCTAGATCTACGCTGCCCTTCACTCCGTCTTCCCCCTCACTTTCACGTCACGGATCTACCGCAACTCCACCGTCTTCAATCCGTCACCGCTGCCACCGTCGTCAATCCATCACCGAAGCCAACGCCGTTCGAGTAGGAGACCGATCGCAGAGGCGCCAATTCATCACTTCGTCCTCCATCCTCCGTTGTGGTTTGCCACTCTGTCGTCGCTCTGTGGCCGATCAGATCTACCATTTACCACCGCCGACCGTCACTTCATCGCCGATTATAAATCTACTGTTGACCGTCGCCAACCAACCTTGAACTTTTCTTAGTTTTATTTTGTTTATTCCAGATGCCTAATCTTGTTGTGCAGACTTCTGATTCTTGTGTAATGGATCTCTTACTGTTGACAGCAGATATGATGGTCTTGAAACTTTTTTTGTTTTATTTTGCTTAGTAAAGAAGATTAATCTTGATTTTCAGTCTTGTATTTTGTAGATCTTGTGCGATTGTTGTGTAATGAAGAATATTTAAGTTGTGTTTGTGTAAAAAAAGAAAGTAGAAAAGAGAAAAAAAAAGGAAAGGAATATTTATTAAAAAAATGTAAAAATTAATTATTTTACCCGCGGGTAATACCCTACCGGGTAGGGTATGGATCCTGAAAAACCTTACCCCGAAAAAACCAGGTAAAAATTACCCAACCCATTTTTACCCGGCCCCCATCAAATTTTACCCATACCCAACGGATTTACCCATTTACCAGGTCTAGATGTGGGTGGCATTCTCATGTCCTCAGCAAGTTCGGTGAAGAAGGAGGCCTCGGCAAAGTATGATTCAACACATTCAAACGGAACCTTGGTGGCTGGGATTGTCATTGCTACCTCACGTCTCGCAGAATTGGCCAACAATTTAACACGTTAATGGTACGTTGAGGGAACAACCCTGTTGAGATGAATCCACGGTCGGCCAAGCAGGAGATGAAACACGGGCTTATTGTCTATCACTTGAAATGTAGTGTCACGGCATACGGTCTTGACCATGAGGTCGAAAGTGATATGGTCAAGAGTTGACTAAGGACCCTGCTTGAAGCCAGTGATCTTGATTGAGTCATGGATAATTTTTCTTGCGGGGATGCCGGCCCTTTGTAAAGTGACAAATAGTATGATGTTGATCGAGGCACCACAATCTACCAAGGTGGAAGCCCGTGCCGCTAACGGTACATTCCAAAAATAGCGGCCGGTTATGATGCTCGACTAACGACGAGTCTTCGTCTGAGAAAACCAAGGCAGTGGAAACGACGCGTCAGAGTTCAGCCTGGGCAACAAGCATTTGGGACCGAAGCTGGTGGTGACCTCGATAAGGCAATTATAAAGATATGTCCTGGCAACAAGCGAAAACCCTATTTCATCAAAGTATCTTTTGATCTTCGACATTTGCCCGAAGGCAGGTGTTGGCTGGCCAGCTGAAGGCATATGAGGTGCGGCTGGCGGCATAGCTTCTGTTTAGACTTCGGTGGTGCTGGGTTCAACATGGTGGGTAATAGCCATGAGAACCTGCTGTTCTCTGTCGTTGCCATGAGGTGGGTAAGGGTGCCCACGCACATCATTGCTCTTTCGTAACTTAAGGTCGCTCGCAACGACCTTCCTAGCAAAGATGTCCCTCAGCCCGTTGCAATCCTTAAGGTAGTTCCCAATAGCTCGGTGGTAGGGGAAATAGTTAGGCTTGGCTTTGTCTGCTTCTTTGACATTTGTCCTCATCGGCGGCAATTGGAAGTTGTTGTCGTGCTATACCTAATCTGCCAAGAGCTTCTTCACTGTCGTGAGGTCATATGGGTATTTAGGCGTAGGCTCCTGTTGCCTTCTCTTATCGGGGCGTCGGTCCCCCTTTTAGAACTAATGATTGTTGTTGTTATTGTTGTTGTTGTTCCGAGTTTTAGATGTGTCTACCATGATAGGAAGTGCATTCTATGGGCGAGGCTTCCATGGCTTAATGGAACAAATTGCAAGTTCTCAATATGCACCCTATACACATCAGTTACATCACTCATATTCTTTATGCATATTGGAATCAACGTCTCATCCTTACTAAAGTCCGTACACTCGAGGCACCTGAGATGGAAGTGGAGCTTATATTTGCTCCCTAGGATTTTGGCATCTCCTAGCAATATCAACGATAGTGACTCTTTTAGCTTATAGTGGAACTTGTCCAAGAATAGACGTACCACGTCACTTCATGAATGTAGAGTCCCCTCAAGGATTTGGTGGTACCAAGTGTAGGCAAGGCTTGTGAAGGACTTGTGAAATTCCCTTAGCTTCAAACTGTCCCCCGAACCATATTGCTCTAACGAGCCTGCAAATCTGGTTAAGTGCTCATGGGCATTGCCCTCACTCCCGTTAAAGAGCACAAAGTTTGATTGCTTATACTTATGTGAATATGGTGTGATGGAGATGTCACTGGCATAGGGTGCATCGTCTGTTAGCCGAGTTGAGGAATTGGGTTCAGAATTCTTTGATAGGCGGTGAATTAGAGCTTCCAAGTTTGACTTGGTGACATAGTGAGGGAAGGGTTCTTCGTGGCCAGCCCGATATGGTAGCTAGCTGGTGCGCCATGAGCCCCCGACCCCCAAACAAGATAACTTGTTGAATAGGGACATGGAAGGGTTGATATGTGACGAGAATTGGCACCGATAACTATATAGGGGCATGAGTAGCTGGGCGAGACACGTCCACCACTTGGCCGATGGTTTGGTGTTGGTCAGTTGGGTAAGGGTTGGGTTCCATCTCGATGGAGTCATGGGTTTCAGAAGAGCTTCGGTTGGCACAGGGCATGATGGTGTGACGGCAGGAAGGACCTGCTGCAACACTGGTCCAAGATCCGTGTGTGGTCTGCGGGATGGCACCGTAACAAGAGGTACATTGACTATGGGTGGTAAATATGTCGCGAGTCTTACCGCTAAGGGTCTTGATGCTTGAGGCGACGGTGGTCACAATACTGAGGCCTGGCCTACGTCAAGAGCCAGTGCAGGTCCTGAAGGTTAGATCGGCGGAGTGGCTTGCTGAGAGACTAAGGCCTGTATGGATCTTTGCATCTCTATGATGGCAGCCATGAGAGTGGTGTAAGAGTCTTGTAGATTGGTTATGGCCAGAGTGAGCTGCTGGATGACTGCACTGACAATCACTTGCACATCAGGTGCAGTGGGTGGTGGCTGGTCTTGGAGTCGTACGACACTGGTCTCTTCTTGGTCGCCAAGGAGATCTTTTTCTTACACAGTAAGGTTAAGGCCTTGACTAGTCGTCCTGGTAGCTCTCCGTTGTACAAGCATGATGTCTAAGTATGGAAGACATGCAGACTGCAATATGATGTCCACCTCCCCAGTGGAGTTGCCAAAATGATGCCAAGGAAAGTGAGTTCGTATCTACATAGAGGTGCCACAAAGGATGCAGTCCGAGTCAGCTGCCAGATGTACAAAGTGAGAGACAGTGGGGATAGAGTAAGGGTAGAGAGCAAGGCTTCCTAGACAGGCCGTGAGGAGTTGCAGTGCTATGGAGACAAGGCTGAGACGAATAGGGCCAACCGTCAACAGTCCAAGTTAGGGTCCGAGTCATGGTCCAATGCTACGGTCCAATTTTATGTCCAATTGCATTTCTCTCTCTAGAATTTAAGAGCTCTTGAGTTCAATAGTGAGAAAATGATTTTGTGAGAATGAGCAAAAGTCTTTGAACGAATCACAAAGTCCTCTATTTATAGGCAACAATATGCATACGTCATTAATTGCCACATGGCATCCCCTGGGAGTGACGTGTCACTTGGGGGTCCAAAAATACTTGTTCTCTGTTGGACTGTCAGTTACCAAATTTGCACTGCCTGCCCCACACAGCATCGCTTTACTGTCTGAGAAGACTGACTACATAGCACAAACATGATCAGAGTAAGCTCGTTGCCCTAGCCACCGGTCCAAGCCCTTACAGAATCCCACAAGGGTGCGTCAAGAAACGTGGAGAGAACCTAACAGGTGTGAGGGAAGGTCCATGTGCCCAACTGCCATACTGACTAGACGCAATGCCCTCCAAAGACCTGTTCCCGTCTCAGAGTGACCCAGGGGTCATCGTCCTGGGGACGCCCGATGATCACCGGTAACATGAGTGACATGGTCGCAACTCAGGCATGCCTAGTGTCATGCAAGTCACCCTAGGCAACAATAGCTTCCGTGGTAGCGAGCCTATCCCACTGCAAAGTGTCCTCATGCTAGAGCACTACGAGTGGAGCCCCTCAGAATGCTAAACACTCTGGACAGTGGGTCAAAGCATGTTCCACGTCCATAGCGGGGGCGCGTGGTGTGCTGATTTAGTGAGGCCCGGAAGCGTGTAACATGATTGTGGCACATGGGCGCAGTGCCAACAGCACAAGACATGATTGTGGTACATGGGTGTTGTGCCAACGGCACGAGACATGATTGTGGCGCATGGGCGCTGTGTCAATGGCACGAGACATGATTGTGGCGCATGAGTGCGGTGACCCCTATCACGAGATAATACCTGGTGCCAGGGGCACATGTGATGGAAGTGGCGCATGGGTGCGGCTACCCCTATCACGAGACAATACGTGGTGCTAGGGACACATGTGATGAAAGCGGCGCATGGGCGCAGCGACCCCTATCGCGAGATAATACCTGGTGCTAGGACCACATGTCATGGAAGTGGCACATGGGAGCAGCAACCCCTGTCGCGAGATAATACCTGATGCTAGGGGCAAGTGCGATGGAAGTGGTGCATGGCGCGGTGGAGTGTGTATGATGCCAGAGGGCACAGTGTGACAAAGAGCCAGAGGGCGCAACCATGTCAGTGTCGCGAGTGACTGGCATCGCGGAGTCGACTAGTCAGCACGGGCAACGAGCGTAACACTGCGGGCAACAAGCGTCACGGAATAGGTGCGAGAGCGCGGACAAAGGACATTGAGGAGTCGGCAAGTCGTCACGGGTGACGGGGGTCGTGGGGTCGGCGCGAAGGCGATAGTGGGCATCACGGAGACACAAGGCCTAATGAAGAGAAGTGAAAGTGTAAAAGGGGAGGCCAAAGGCCAACCCTTGGGGGGGAGGCCAAAGGCCAACCCTTAGGGGGGAGGCCAAGGCCGACCCTCGGCCAACCTTAATGGGAAGGTTGAGGCCGACCCCCTTGGTTGAGTACCAAGGCATGCTGGTAGTCATGGTTTTTGGAGGAAAGGAGTTGGGTGGTCAAGGCGCGACGAGCGCGTTTCTGTGAGTCGTGCCGAAGTAAGAAAATTGGTGCCACAATCGCGTACGAAGTGTAGAACGCATGTGACTTGGGCATGGTTATCTTGATCAGTTCAATGTGTTGAAAAGTTGACTGTTGACAGTGTCGACGTGTCATGCAAAATGGGACCCCCATTACGCCCTTAGGTGCGACCAGAATGGGTTGGAACACCAATTTAACCAAATACCAATGTACAAGTAAAAATCTATTGCTTTGAGTCAAAATGAGAAGTTCTTGTAGAAAAGTTTATACAAAAAATCTGCACTAACAATTTATGTTTATAATTAACATGTACAAGCCTTTAAAGTGGGAATACAAAACAAATTCCTTCTTAACAGAGAACAAAAGGATACAACAAATGATGAACCAAAAATAATTATGTTGCAATCTAGTGATATGTCAAAAGCACAGGGCGAGGAACAAAATAAAGATTCTTCTAATGCACTTTCTGCATCAGACACCCCATACTATAAATTGCTTGTAACCAATCGTCAATTAAAGACTCCTCAAACACTTTTCATCCAAAAATTTATCACTTATTAATACAAAGACAATGGGCTTTCAAAAGGAGCATAAGTTGCATTACAATCATTTTTGCAGTAGAAAGGAGCAAACCACATTGGTACAAAAATTTCGAGTGTTGTCATAAGATTATGCATTGCTTTTTATGCCATGAACTAATAATGTGACAAAGCCCAGCCAATTTTATTAAAAAGTGCTTGATAATACCATAATAAGCATCATGAAACCCTTTTTTTTCTTTTAGTCTGATATCTTGAATGCCAATTATTTAAGGAATTTCTCCTTTAGCATGTAGTATTCATTAAAAGGGTGACACTGAGATATTTGAAGATTTTGATTATTGATTCTATTGATTTTGTTTCTATTTTGTTTATAGAAATATTCAATTCCAAGCAAGAATTATCCTATATCTATTATGTAACAAGTTGCTTGTAAGTCTAAATTCACAGTAAGTAATTTATGGAAAACCTCTGATAATGAACCTCCAAGTTAATTTTTAGAGAAGACCTAAGTCAAATATAGAGAATTCATTGACTACTTAGTAATTTTGGACATAGGGCATCATTTTTTTATTTCTAAGGAAGTGAAGCTCATTATGACCTTTTGGCAAAAAATTGTTAATTTATATACTCATATGAAAATATTTGTTTCTTGAAAATCTTACACCAAAGTTTTTCTTTTGTATGTAATATAGACATATTTAACATTAAAAAAGTTAGAAGATTGGCAAAAAAAAATTGAAAGATTATCAATTAATTTGGAGAGAGTAACCATGCATTTGGTTATTAATTTGGGGGAAAGAAACTAACATTTAACATTGAGAGATAAAGAGTCTAACACCACTCCATTCATTTTGCAACCAAGGATAATGATATCATTAGAAAACTCTATAAGAATAATTTTCTCCAAAAAATAATTTACACTAATTCACACTTTTATAAATAAAACTTTATTTTATTCTACAGTCTCGCTCTGTTCACAAGAAGGATGAAGTTAAATAATCCAAAGACAAACAAGAAGAATGAAATAATTAAAGCCTATAGAAGTCCATCTAAATCCCGAATTGGTGTGACAATCAACAGATCATGCGATTCTCTTTGCCTCAAATATGTCACCTCCAAGGTATGTCCAAGCCTAAGGCTACGCCACCTGAAAGAGGACACTTGGCAGCAGAAGTCAAGTAAGCTTTTGCACATTTTTTTGTCCAACAAGCTAAGTCCATAGAGATTGTCATTGAAAGCTGAGCTAATCTGAGAGATTTCCTGAGCAACAATTTCTCCAAGACCTAATTAACAAAAGCAAGCTACGTAAAGTCTCTTTCGCTAGATAGAGCTTAACATAAGGTGAACATACTTTTTTTTCCTCCAAAAGGTGAAAAACTATACACGCATTACCGTGTAATTGTCTGACTTGGTTTATCTCTTCACGTGTAATCGGGGCTTGCACGTGAAGGGAAGTTTTTAGCATGATAACATTGTTGGACTCATTCTCTAATAGCTTAAGCTTTTAGAACATATGATAACTTAATATTAGACAAAGATTCGAACAACTTATGATAGTTAGGAGGCTCATCTTCTCCGCTTAGAAGTTGGAGGTATTCGGAAGGAACTTTACAGCCCAAGCTCAAATCTGTTAAGAGGTACTTTCGAGCTTCACTGGTTTTAAAGGTAGAAGTTTACACCCTGGGTTGTGCAGCTATATCTGCCACCCTATGCTTGGAGTCAATAGTAGGACTAAAGAAGCAATATGCCAGAGGCACACTAGCTAGTGTTGGTTAATGAGATTCTAGTTGTGACGTCACAACCAGAATATGCCTGTAGGCTGATAGGTTGAGGCTGATGGAAAGAGAGAGAGAGAGAGAGGGGGGGGAAGATAGAGAAGAGAGGTTTGGTCGGGAGGGAAATCATGTATGATATAACTCAAATATAACTCCTAATAATTAGGGAATACCCGGCAATCCCAGTCAAACTGGGAGATCAATAATTATCTTATCAGAGATTGTGACGTGATCCTCGAGGATCCTAATGCGATCCTAACACATCTGGCTCACGGCCCAGTCCTACTAGGAGTCTTCTCCTACAGCTATATAAAGGGGTCTACCCCCAGGTATGGGACGACTATACAATCCATGTTTTTTCAGAGTTACTATTCTGTAGCTACGCTCTGACTTAAGCATCGGAGAGTTCTCAGTCAGGAACCCACCCGGCGGTCACTCGTTTTTTGTCTTGCAGGTCATCGGTCCAGGCTCGGGTTCCGTAATGTACGTGGAGCATATTTTTAGTAGCAACTGATTGATGCCATTGGTGGGACCCGCCAGCCTAGCCGTTTGACCTCAAGAAACTTGTACGGTTGTACCGCTAATTGTTAGCGGCTACTAGTCAAAACTGCTACAGAATAGCCGCCACTGTGCGTGTCAAATTCAACTGCCATCAAACAATTTGGTCGCCATATAGAAGGTAACAGCACCTCTACGGCCCCATGGTCAACACCATAATCAGTAACAGCGCCGCCGTCAGCAGTGCCTACACGGCAGGCCCATGCCTGCACAAACACAAACAAGGTCTAGACCTCACCATCATCGGCCGCCATAAAGCTACCGGAGCAAACCGACAAGGTTCTGCCGAGCCATCGACGGCACCTCCACAAAAAAAGTCTAACAGAGAAAAATACAGGCATGTCCATCCGTAGGCCACCAAGAGCAACCTTCACGGCCGTACAACCACCGTGGGATTATCGTTGCCGCAATGGCGCCCCTGCTACCTCCATGCTCAAAACCCTAAATAGCAGTGGCGCCATAGTTATCTGGCTAAACGGGTAGTCGCCATCATCGCATCGAACTACACCGGCCGTCGAAGATTGCAAATAACATTGGGCTACGCACCGCTGCCCTTAATCTAAGACCCATTCCAATCGCACAACTACCCAGTGCACCATCGTACCCATGGGTTAAAGTCCCAACAGCGCCGCCGCCACCAGTCATCACGACGCTAATTCCTTCGGTTACCAACAATGTCGTCGCAACTACGACTAGGACAGTTGGCCGCATGGCCGAAGCAATTTCATAAAAAAAAGGAACACAAATATAGGAATGCCATCGTAATCGGCATAAACCGCCACAGACACTAGCGTCATTCGTCCCTAGACGCCGCCGTCCAACCGGAGCAGCAACGTTGGCACCACCAAGCGACCGTCGTAACAGCACCAATAGCGTCCTCACCGCGGAGACAGACGGCGCCGCCGTCGCCTCACGGTTGGCTCACCGTCAACAAGGGCCACGCACACATCAGCCGTCTTAGATCTACCTCCAAAGGCCGTGGGTTGTTCTTTGCGCTGGACGGCGTGACTGCTAGATCCTGTCAACGCTCCTTGCGGAGGCACTACTGCCTCCTTGCAGTAGTCAACTCCGTCTCCAGGCAACTGATTCTCTTGGGTAGATGAAAAGACTCTAGTCTGTAATGGATGACCTCAACAGAAAAGCGACCGAATTTGGATCCAGGCAGTGACCACCGGCAGGAACCAACTGCTCTACTTTTTGAGGGATTGTAACAGGCACATATATCGGGTATATTCTTTTCTTTTTATAAGAATTATGCTTTTACCCCATAAAAAATCATATTTATGTTTTATACCTGCATTGTCTTAAACATTCCACACCTTTTAAAAGCATTAAGGTTTTAATTTAACCTATGCAAAAGGCATATTTGTGTTTAAGACCCGAAGGGTCTCATTTATTCGACTTAGGCCACACGCTCTTAAGAGTATTAAACTCTTAATTGTGAAAAAGCCTATTTAGATTTAAGGACCACAAAGTCTTACTTGTTGAACTTATGCCGCATGTTCTTTAAACATGGCGAATATTTGATCACGTATCCGTTGCTAAAAACAAAATGACTACGGTGCGCTAGCAGGCCTCTTAAAGGCTACTTTTCCCACTCACTCTATAGTACCTAGATCTATTTATTTTGGTCTAGCATTGTCCAGTCGCGTTAATTGATGCGAGTATATTACATGTCGTGTCTTATCGACTGCAATGATTTTTTAAGCTCACCTGTGACATGTAGTGCAGCGCACCCTGTCGGCTAACCCACAAAGCCCTAATAGGGCCACAATGTCTGAACACCGCTTTTATTTCTGTGTTAAAAATATAGTTGCATTTTCATATGCTTTATTGCTTCAAAGGCTATTTTTCAGTGATGTGTTTTTATTTCTTGCAAGGGTTTAAACTATGCCTGCAAGCATCAATAGTGGCGTATAAACCACTTCATAAGCAAGGAACAAATTCACAGCACCTACGACTTGAAGTCGCATTTAGGGTTTCTGTTGCAGCATCTTGCCGACTGGGCATTTTTTATTATCTTGTGATCTATTCGGTCATACAGTGATCGACTATGAACGATCAAATGTTCACACCGGCGCATGTTACCAACGCATCTTGTGAGTCAGAGCACTTCGCCAATAACAACACTAATATGCTGGTGCAACTGCAAGCTCAAGCTCATGCAACCAAGCAAACTGAATCTAGCTGCTTCTCAGTATATCAATAAACTGTGGCAATTACTTTATTGATCATTCAGTGACGAACTTCCCGTCCTTTATCTCTACCGATCATCAGTGGCGTCTTGCTCAGATGGACTATGCGTCCTCAAGCTTTATATGCTCATCTAGTCGAGCAAGCATATTATGGTCTTCTATATTGCTCCCACATGTCTTCTTGCGACTGGACCTTACATATAGGCTGAAAATCCGTCTTTATATATCCACGCTTTCTCAAAGGCTGGTGGTTTCATGTCTTATGATATCGGCAATATTACAGACCTAATGTCCTGTGCCCTCTCAAACAGGGGGACTTCATAGCATCAGCCAAATAACTTGCTCAATGCCCCGCGCCTTCTTATTGAACGCAGTGACAACAAGTACTTGTTACTTCGACCGAAACCCTCGAGGGTAATTGAATGAGCTCCAGCTTCATCCACCCCCGAGGGCGTGTACGACGAGAATTCTTAAATTTCATCAAACCCTTGAGGGTAATTACATGAGCTCCGGATCCGCCCCGAGGGCGTGTATGACGAGAATTCTTAAAGTTTCATAAAACCCTCAATGGTAATTGCATGAGCTATGGCTTCATTCGCCCCCGAGGGCGTGAATGACGAGAATTATTAAATTCCATCAAACCCTCGAGGGTATTTGCATGATCTCTAAGCTCAATCCACCCCAAGGGCACGTACGGCAAGAACTCTTAAGTTCTGTCAAACCCTCAAGGGTAATTGCATGAGCTCCGGCTCCATCCCCCCAAGGGCGCCTACCACAAGAACTCTTAAGTTCTGTTAAACCCTCAAGGGTATTTGCATGAGCTCCGCACTCAATCCGCCCTCGAGGGCGTGTATGACGAGAATTGTTAAATTCTGTCAAACCTTTGAGGGTATTTTCATGAGCTTCACGCTCCATCCGCCCCCGAGGGGGCGTATGACTAGAACTCTTAAGTTTTGTCAAACCCTCGAGGGTAATTGTATGAGCTCGGCGCTCTATCCACCCCTGAGGGTGAGTACGATGATAACTCTAAGTCTTTAAGTTCTATCAAACCCCCGATGGTATTTACATGAGCTCCCCGCTCTACCAGCCCTCTAGGGCAGTCCCTCGAGGGACGAACACCCCAAAGGATGATAGGATAGAGCTCGAGTTCTATCTGAACGGTCTAGCTACAATTCTAACCCGTAAAATGGCAAAGGACTATGGGACTTCATCCCCCCACCATTCTTTGTCAATTCAAAACCCAGCCAAGCGTGAGTGCGAGGCTTCTTTACCAACTCTTAGCTGATGGTAAGAGTTCGCGACAAAGTAAAACGCAAGCATGATGTGGTTGGCTCGAGCTCAAGAACACACACTTGCACAAAATGAACACCCTCCAAAGGAGAGGTGACCCCTCGAGGGGACATTCAAACACTTAGCACATGCAACAACCTGCATGCACAACTTTGTGTCCTCTCCTGAGAGAGGCTACCATGGGGCACAGCCTCCAAAGGATCTCGAGATCCCATGATTCGTCTTTCTAAAGATCATTCCGAATAGCCTACTCAGGCGATATTCTAAGACTTAGCTCTCTAGAGCTAGGGTTCTAGCGCCTTACTTGGGCAAAGTTCCAAGGCTTAAGTTCCTGCTTAGGTCGGAGCACATGGAAGAGAGAAATATTGTTACCCCTACAAGTGAATGAGAATCACTTACAAAATCTGACACGTGTCTGGAGACACCAGGTATAAACTTCCTCAGCCAAACATTTTAGCTAAGGAAGTGGGGGGCTTATGATATAACTCAAATATAACTCTCAATAATTGGGGAATACCCGGCAATCCCAGTCAAACTGAGAGATCAATAATTATCTTATCAGAGATTGTGAAGTGATCATCGATGATCCTAACGTGATCCTAATAACACATCTGGCCTACGGCCCAGTCCTACTAGGAGTCTTCTCCTACAACTATATAAAGGGGTCTACCCCCAGGTATGGAACGACTACACAATCCATGTTTTTTCAAAGTTACTATTCTGTAACTACGCTCTGACTTAAGCATCGGAGAGTTCTCCGTCGGGAACCTCACCCGGCGTCACTCGTTTTTTGTCATACAGGTCATCGGTCTAGGCTTGGGTTTCGCAATGTACGCAGAGCATATTTTTAGCAGCAACAATGTCGTTTCACACAAATTTTTAACACCGTTCATTTGGTTAGCAGACATAAGTGATATCAACGCGAACATGTATCTTCGGCTGTAATATACTCCTAAACTCAAGGATTTAAGTGATATTATCCTAAATAATTACTTACAAAACTATCATTATTTGATTTCTACTTTACTATATACTTTGTGATATCTATTTTGTGGGCAATTGATCGGAAGAGTTCGAAAGTCTTCCCGTAGTCATGCTAGCAGAGAAGATGCCGCTGCGAGTCTTTGGGTTAGATCTTGGATTGTTATTCTTCATTAGAACTTGCAGGAAGGGAGATAATAATGATTTTAAGTCAGCGAATTTCATTCCCGTCTCTCACAGGCCATCGGTTCTTTCACTTTAATTACTTTACACACGCGTCTCTCACAGGCCATCGGTTCTTTCACTTTAATTACTTCACACACACACACACACAAAGCTTTAGTTTCAAAATTACGTTTTCAACTAACAATTTAAAATCACGGTTGAACAAAGTTAGTTTCGATAATTTTGAAGCTGTTCAAAATTCATTCTCACCGGTATTTTAGTCTGTTACTTGCCGCACTTTTCTTCCCACAGCTTGGGTGGTATTTGTTTGCTTTGGGTTCATGAGCCATCGTCTGCAGTTCATCTTAGAAACCACTATCCAGTTTTGTTTTTATCTTCAAGCCTGTCTAGTCTTGTTTGAAGGGTTCTAAGCCATTAGTTTCCATTATTCAAGCCTGTCTAGTCTTGTTTCAAGGGTTTTAATAGAGGTGTCAAATGGACCGGGCTTGGGCCGGCCCAGCCCAAGCCCATCGGGCCTCCAGCAAACCGGGCCAGGGCCGCTATCAAATGGGCCAGGGCGGGCCGAGCTAGAAAGAGGAAAATCTGGGCCCAGGCCCTAGGCCCAACGTTTAGGGCAGGGCTAGGGCCCAAATTTTTTTTTGTTATTCAAAATAATATTATTATTTTACTATCTATTTTGTTATTATTATTTAATAATAAAATACTAACTTTTTATATGTATTTTAACAGGTATTTTTTTACGCACGGTACTAATACTAATTTATATGTAAGAGAGTGAAATTAGTCAGTTTGGTATTTATTGACAAATAAATTCAGCTAATTATCAATTAGTACAAACTTTTTTACAACTCAACGCTTGCTTCCCCAATCACTCAGAACTTAGGCCAACTGATCAGGGGAAGTCAAAATCTAAAATTATGTACAATTTTAAACAAATGATTTAACCATTTTCTTTGGCCCTTGAAGCTGATAGTAAAGATTCAACTTACATGACCATAGCCTCCCACTTGTTGGCATGTTCCGCGAGTTACTCATCAACTGGAAGTTGACTCTTCCTTCTTTTTCCACTTCTTACAAAGCAAGGTATGTTTGTACCTTCTCAAAATGTTGTGTTGCTTAGCTCAAATCTAAAATTAATAGATCTGTAGCCACAAATATTTGTTTATTTTCTCACTAATGATCTAAAAGTAATAGATTTCTTCTACATTTTAATCATAGAAGGTAAGCAAATACACATTAGTTTAAAAAAAAACTGAAAAGGCCATTTTTTGGGCCATTTTAGGGCCGGGCCGGGCCTGTTTCTCAAAAAGTTAGTCCTGGCCCTGGCCCTGGCCCAAGCCCTAAGGGTTAGGGCCAAGCCGGGCCCAAAAAAGGGCCGGCCTAGGCCAAAAAGGGCCGGGCTGGGGCAGCCCTCGGGCCGCCGGCCCATTTGACACCTCTAGGTTTTAAGCCATTAGTTTCCATTATGTAATAACTTCTATTTTCTTTGTATACTTTATTGATGGATTGATTTATTTTTAAAAATGCCACAACATCTTTATTTAAGTACGTGTTGATTGCTTTTATAAATCAAGGTGTAAGAAAATATAAGGACTGAAATTTTCTCTATCCAAATTTAACTAATATGTAGTTAACATTATGGGCAAGTTATGGACAACTCACTGAAATCTACAAATTATTTTTTAAAGATACTTTAGAAAATAATAAAAATATCTCATGCAATAGCAAATTAATCTCAACAAGTTCTCCGCATATTTTTATCAGTGGAATTTACTTTTTTCTCTTTTTGTGTACTAGATAAACTTCTAATTTTTGTTCATTTATATAGTTACCAAATTAGATTAGTAAATATGTACAAGGACATTATTTGTTGATATTTCACCAGAAGGGTTAGTTTACCCTATTAAAAGAAAGTTCAGCCCAAAAATAAAAGTGATTCTGTCTAATAAAATAGACATGAAATTATAAAGTTATGCAATAAATTTTATTATGTAATTCAAAACTACTAGTAAATGACTATTAATAAAATTGTCCTGTGCTTGGCAACGGTTTCTAGGTTAGTAATCTTTAATTAATAACAAAGCTCAAATTATTATTTAATTTGTTTAAAAAAACAGTTTTTGGAGTTTTTAAAATAACCTTGATTTAAAAACTGGGTTTTTAAACTGAAAGAAAAAAAAATGAAAATGGTTACCAAACGCAACTTTTTTTTCCAGTTTCTAAAACTGAAAAAAAAAAACTAGAAAAAATGGGTGTCAAACACTACCTTAGTTTTAAGATAAAATGTTTAAAAGACCCTTCTCCTTTAATTCGTGCTTGTGACCTGCTGCTTCTAAACAAATAGACGAAGTTACCTATTTTTATATGCATAAAAAACATAATTGCCCCAAAAAAGTGAACCGAATCTATATGGTTCATAATTTTTTTCTATTTTGGATATATGTAGTTTGTTTTGAAAAATATCTACGGTAACAATATAAATTAGATTTGAGACAACGTATCATAAAAAGTTGAGAAAAGGAAAAGAAAAAGAAGTAACTTCAAGGTCTTCAAGCTATACCTATTATTAATTAATTTGTTTATCTTACTCCTGATATTTTGCATCAAGATACTCTTTTTAACAAATACATAACTTAAATGAGTCGGGTTCAAGACGACCAACACCATCCCTCGCAGAAAATCATGACTCTGAAGCAACCGTGAAAGCTTGCACAAGTAGTATACCACATGCAATTTGGGATAAAACACATTAAGTTTTTTCATTTGCATCCAAAAACTTTAATATATCCATTTTTTTTTCTCATGTAGTGACAATGATGCATAATGATTAGTCTTTGCATAAAAATCAATTACATTAAAAGAGGTAAATGAAGATAAACCTGGTGAGTTTCCTTCCAATCTTGATTTTGTATACCCTTAAGATATGAGCAATAATGCATTTGACCACTCGTTGATGTAGAATGCACGTGCATGTCAACGGCCTTCCTTTCTTCAAGCGATGAATTTATCAATTTTGAAAGCTTGTTTGACGCAGTTGACCTATGCCCTATGTTATCCAAAGAGCCCTCGAGACCTTATCGGCCCCAACCCACCCTCCTAAGAACCCGCGGATTCCAAAAGCAACCCCATAACTAGGGCTATGCCCTTCTATACCAATTCTTCCTAAGACTACTAATGACACCCAAGCAACCCCAAACCCCCTCCACCACTGTACAGTCTGAAAACGGATAAGAGGTGGATGCAAAAAAAGGAAGAACCTTCCGGAAATAACTGTCAAAATGCCAGTGAGAATTCCGACTAGGACCTGTGAGAATCCATCGGTAAAATTTCGTTCACCGACAGTGAACGGTGAAAAAGAAGAAGATCCAGCAGAACGGCATAGATCGACCTAGATCTGAACCAAAACTTAAGGCCGTCGTCGCCTATCGGGAACCGCTGCGCCACTGTCGTCTCATCACTCATGCTACCGGCCACCCACTGATCATGCCGTAACTGAAACCACCACACATGATAGAAATGGGAAAACTACTGCATTCTCTCTTGCCTTTTGAGGTTTCCATGTTGCTGGATTTTGACATGAACATCGAAGAGTCCCCCGTTGGGTCTCAACCGGCGATTAAGCTCTTTGTTCTCTTCTTTTCTTTTATTTGTTAAACAAAAGAAAAGCCATTTTCCCCTTGATTTAATATGCAGTCTTCGGTTTGATACTTCTTGTACACGAGTTTGTCGTGATATCTACTTTGCATGCATCTGCCACTTTTGGCACTGAAAAGTCATTTGCACGACACTCATGCAACCAAACAAATTGCTTGAAATGAAAACTTCATGTAAAAGTCTTTTATCAAAATCATATAGCGCAAGATATCCGAAAGTACAATTTGAACCACCACTCTGTTTACTGTTATGATATTATCTTGTATGGAAGTTAAATATGTTGTACTTTTTGAGATATGGGAGGAAACCAAGAAAGTTAGGGAACGACTCATGTGACCCGTCATGGGGTGAAATGTTGGTCCATTGCTGCTGAAAACTCTCCCAAGGTCTAAACAATGCAAGGATTTATAACCTTGGGAGACCGGGTTTACGAACAACAACGCTTACAATGCAGTAGTATCAACTTTTGGTCATATCACCAACTTTCTTTGCGGGAACGTTACTGCCTAGAATTACCTTTTCGGACATTATCGATTATGGAGTTCAATATTAAAACTATACACAAGCAGCCCCAAACCTATGAGACGTGAACTTTTATCAGTAAAACCGGCTTGAAGGATTTGGTATATTCCACGCATTGTTTCTTTCCATTTATCCCTAGTTCAGTCACTTTTTTTCTTACCTGTCGATAAATACAAATTGCCAGAAATGTAAGTATTGCATTACTTATTTGCCAGGCTGAATAAATTTGAACAATAAAATCAGGTCAGTATATCTTTTCTTCAGATACTGAATACGATTGGCAGTTAGGAGAGTACTGTCAAAGCAGATCTAGTGATTTTTTTTAATCGCCATGGTCGATCAATATATCTTAATGAAGTCAAAAGCTAATGCGTAATTTGTAATGAGATTCGATTTTAACGAGGTCAAAAGCTAGTCTACAATCTTTGTGCATTAGGTAACAACCGTGGAACTCTTTGCGTGAGATGCGATACCATGATGATTATAAAATACGAAAATAAAGAATATAAACGAAGGGGCGCATAGAAATATTCTGAGCTAGTTATCAAAAAATAAATAAAAATCCAACTTTTGGGAGTTCACTCTTTTTGATGAACAACCACTCATAAATAACAACCGTTGAACTCTTAGCGTGAGATGCGATACCAAAAGGAAAAAAGGGCGCAACATCCACGCATTTCCTGGCTTCGTCAACGGAGCCAGGATTTAAACCCCAACCGCACCAAACTTCAAAGAGAACGCATCCCTCCACAACATATATAAATATTTCACCACCCACCATTCACCCTTGAGCTCCTCATTCTTCATTCTCCTCCATTTTCTCTCACCACTTCCCATCTCCCTCTATTCCGTCTCCCCACAATGGAAGACGAGCGCGAGACCTCGGCTCTAAGACACCGCCGAAAGAAATCCTCTATGGGCCTCTCCAGCTGCTTCCACCGCCGCCGCGGCTCCTTCGATTCCTCCTCATCGGCCCCACTGCCTTCACCGAACCTGAAAAGCTCACCACCATCATGGCTCCGATCCAAGGGCCACGAGCTCCCTGAATTTAGAGGGAAATGCAGGAGCCTGATGTCCAAAATGGGGCGCCACCGCCACCACTTGTCGGACTTCAGCTACGACCCTCTGAGCTACCCCTTGAATTTTGAGGAGGACGATCACGGCGTGGCCGAGACCGAGGAGGCTCCATTTAGAGACTTCTCATCGAGGCTGCCGTCGTCGCCTCCGACGCCGAGGGCGGTGGAGGGGACGCAGAGACTGGCGCCGCTGAATGTCGAGATGCAGAAGGTGAAGAAGAGAGTTGAGGTGTCGATGCATAAGGGAAAGTTGGAGAAGGTAGCCAGGCTGCCCTTGTCTTCGCCCACGTCTAGATCAGGTTCACCGGTGAGGAGGCGCCGAGGGTTGCAGCGTCGCAGCCTTCGCGCGAGATTCTCGTTGAAATCTGTTAGGTTTGGTGATTTTCTTTCCTTTTTTCTTTTTCATAAAAAGCATAGTTCTGTGACAGTGTTACTTATATTTATATACATTTTATTTATTTTTTTAAAAAGAAGATTTTATTTATTCAAACAACATTAATAGCTTGAGTCATATAACTTGGGATGATCCTCCCACGAACATCTTGATTCAGGGGGTTGGCAAAAGAATCGGCTAATGATTCCATAACTGATATTCGTATTTTGATTACCCGCCTGTTTAGCCATGAATTCTGCACAGAGATTAATTTCTCTATTTAATCTTATTTTATGTGTTTCTCTTTTAGATCGTTTGAAAGTATAACAAGAAAATGATGATGTGAAATTACTCGTTGGAGTTGCTTCCAGGTTTTCTTTACTTTCAGACACTTTTCATTTTTTTTTTTCATTTCTTTGTAAATATTGTTGGTTTTCGTTCTTACTTTCTAATCATATACCTCAAAGGGTTGTGAGATATGAAAGTCATTAGTGTGAAAAACCATAAATTTTGACACTAGTGAAATGCGCCTTTTAGCTTTAAGTCATAAATCAAAGCAAATTAAACATTAAGAAGTAATACCAAATTAATGAGACAGGAAAATAATAAAATTTAAAAAAGAACAAATCTCAAAAGCTATAGTTAAGTGGTCTCTTTATTTAAATATGATTATGTTAGAGCTACATATTTTGAACATTCTGATAATGAGGGGATTTAGGAATAAATATTTGTGAAATGTGGGTTTCTTTTTTATAAACTTAAAAAAAAGTAGGTTTAATTTTCTAAATTTCTGAACAAGGGAGGGAAATAAAAAGAAATAGGTTTCTTCAAAACTTCAATTTTTGTTTACCCAAATTACCCTTCCCCCATCTTCCCTCCAAACTACCCAAACTAAAATGCGAACAAGCTCCCCCAGCCCCCTCCTCTCCCCTTCCCACCCTCCTCCCCTCCCCTACCCGCCCACCCACCAACCAGCCCAAGTCCCGTATCAGATTTTTCCTACATCTAGATATTGAGGACTGATTTGTTGGATAAATTGAGGACTAGCTAGGTGAGGGAGTTTGTGAAGGCTAAAGAGGCGCGCCAACTGTTTGATGAAATGCCGCTGAGAAGACTTGATAAGTGAGTTGTATGTGGGTTTAAAGTTAGTAGGTTATGGTGGCTGTAACACAAATCTCACTCTGCAAAAAACCAAGTTATTAAATGTAACTGTGTTCGTCCGTTTGTATCAATATCCAATTAGGTGAATGAAATTAACAATTAGATGAGAGGATTTGCGGAAGTTGCATTGTAAATTTTTGTTAGCTACATGAGGCTTCAAAATTGTTCATTTTTTTTATGTATCTTGTACAATTTTGAGATTCTCATCGTATAGAAACAAACATATTGTTGTAATTAGGAAAATTGTTTATAGGATAAGAGGGGTTCATCGTTTTAATCCCGGACTCTCTGTCAATTCCTTATTTCCCTTACTCCTACTGTGTAAAGTTCATTTTTGCCAGCAGTAAAGCATTTTATCAATTTGTAGATTATTTCCATCACTTACATGGGAAACTTTTACCTAATTTTTTAATTTAGTAGTAATCTTTTTCGTAGTCCTTCATTGAATCATGATATCTAAGGTATCATGCCTGAGATGTTACAAAGATATATATCAAAGCTCACTTAATATTAATATAAAAACATCACATTGTATTATTTTTCATATGATTTTAAAATATGCTAAGAGGAGCTTTGCCAAAACCTCCGAGTCCTCTATACTAACCTTTTAACACTAAGGAGCAACCAAATATCTCAATCCTTTCATGGTTGAAAAAAATATTTACATCTTATAAAGGGAAACAAGAACGTAGTTGGAAGGAAAATAAAAGAATATAAACTTTTTTTTAAAGTTTTGGCAGGACCAAAAATATGGCCTGTAACACTAGAACTTGAAAATCAAATATCAAAACTATTTGAATAATAGCAACTTCGTTAATTAGTTGTTTTCATGGTCTAGAACAGCCCATGATATGTATGTAAGGCTATCTTAAAGTAAATTTATCAACTTTAATATTGCACTTTGAGATATTCAAATAATATAAAAAAATACTACGGAAGAAAATACTAATTGCTCTTTTGCAGAGTAGTTGGATATTATAGAAAATTAAACCCATTTTTTTCTTAAGTTTATAAAATAAAAAAACACCTTCCACAAATATTTATTCCTGAATCCCCTCATTTCCTAATTTTCCCTTTAAGATCTATCTTGTCAATCTAATTGAATCTTTACAGACTTTGCCATGATATGGCTACAAGTTTGACATATGCATATGCTTGTTATTTTTAAATAACTCAAATTTGTGGGAAAATAGAAAGCACTTTATTATTAAAAACTAAAAAGAAGTATAAAGGTTCTTTAATTTATTTTAATGCATTCTGACCTCCGTCTCACATAAATTGATCATATTTCATTTTTAGACCGTCCTACAAAAATTGGTCACTTCCAAATTAAGAAAGATTCTATAAGTCTTTTTACATATTTACCCATTTTATACTTTTTTATTCTATTTCTCTCTCTACATTTAACTTTCTACTAACTCATTTTTTCTATTTTATCCCAACTTTTTACACTTGTTTTCTATTTCTCTATCCACATTTAGCATTTCACCAATCAATATTCTCTCTCTTGACCCACTCTCTTCTTCCTCTATCTAAAGGTAAAATGAGAAACACACAATATATAATATAAATTCTTAATATGTACGCAAAGTCAAACTGATTGATTTATGTGGAATATAAGGAGTATATCATACTACTATATGTTAGCTCCCTTTCCTCAAAAATAAATCATTAACATGGCCTATAACACGATGAGCCTTTACTAAGGCCATTAATATTGGTCTCAATCTTAGAAAAAAATTAGTCCTTTCATAATAAATTACGAAGTAAGAGATATTTTTGTTAGAGTAATGCCTTCTTTTCGCTTAGCATTATTAATGATGTGACATTATATTACTTTAAAAAAAGATTAATTACAGCAGTATCCTTGAGGTCAGAGTGATATTACAGTTAACGACACTAAATTTTAAAAAGTAACAAACTGTGACCACAAACGTTAAAAAGGTAACACTTGTGTCCATCCGTTAGGGTTCCGTCCATAAAGTGTACTTTTTAATGATGTCACCGATAGGTATTTTTAAAATGACAATACTGTCCTTATATTATATAAAAAAATATATTGAAATTTTTTTTAAAAAAAATTCAAATTAGGATTTCAAAACTCTAGTTTGAAAGTTAGGGTTTTTTTTTTTTCCCTAATTTGATGATTAAGATTGTCAAATTAGTGTCCTAGAAACTTAGGGTTTCAAATTAGGATTTTCAAACCCTAATTCAATAATTAGGGTTTGTAAAATTAGTGTCCTTGAAAGTTTCATAAATTAGGGTTTTATAACCCTAATTTAATAATTAGGGTTTACAATGGTTTCAAAATAACACTCTCTCTCTCTCTCTCTCTCTCTCTCTCTCTCTCTCTCTCTCTCTCTCTCTCACACACACACACACACATCCCTTATCCCGCCCCCATCCCCCTTCTGCCCACCTCACTACGCACCACCTTCACATCATCCCAACACCACAGCGCCACCTCAACACCTTGGTCTTCACTGGAACCCTAAACCCTTGATGCGGCGGTGTTTTGGCAACCTTTTACGTTCCAGTGGGGTTGGACTTAGCATGGTTGGGCAAAGGGGAGGCTGTGGCGGGGTTGGGTGAGGGAAGGGTTGTGGCAGGGTTGGGCTTAGCAAGGTTTGGTGAAGGAGGGGGCTACGTCGGGGTTGGGTGAGGGAAGGGTTGTGGCGGGGTTGGGAAACGGAGGTGGCTGCTGGCGGGGTGGTTGACGAGGGTGGCTGCCGACGGGGTGGGCGGGAGGGAAGCCTTAGTGGCCGGTGTTATGGTGGTGCCGGTGCCCGTGCTGTGTCGGTAGTCTGCAGTGAAAGGTTATGAAGAGGAAGAAGAGAAATGTAACCCTTCCATGGCCAAATTAAGGATTGCGATTGTTCAAAGGGCTAGACTGGTCTTTTCGTGTGAATCGTGATGTTTTGTGGTACTCCGTTTGGTCAACAAACAAAAGTGCTCATTTCTCAAACTAATGGACACCTGTAATTTCACCATAACATCAGGAATACTACTGTAATTAACCCTTAAAAAAGGTCAAATATTGTGTTGAAAAAATCAAACTATCAAATGGAACTGCAGAAAGAGTAGGAAACAATCCATAATGCCAAACTTGATATAAGGGATAACTTTGACATTTTTGTTTAGCTCAATGCTATTTCCACCTCCTTATATTACTTTTCAACGTTTTTTTGTTGCTAAAAGTATAGCGCCAACCTTCGCTTTTAGCGACAAACTAGCTCGGGGTTGATTATTAATATTCATATTTGGCTTTAAAGTTTCTCGATATGAGATCTAGATTTGGACGAATTTACTTCTTCATATCCACACATGGTTTATAAGCTGATATCAACCGGGATATAATCAAGATTAGGATGTTAAGTCTTGCACCTACTAATAAGCTCCAAGGAGAAGCCGAAAGTTGAAAAAACAGAAACACAAAAAAGTTTGTTTTGTGCAGGCAACGGCAGGAGCCGGCAGGAAGCCAAACTACTACTACTATACAACTACACGGCACTTATAACTGTCTTTTAAAGATAACTCATAACTCACAGCTGCAACTGGCCGGCTGCATACTATGATACTTGATTACAACTAAGCAAGTAATCAATCTCTTGAAGGTGGTAAGCTGTCATAATGATCGAGATCAAGATCAGTCCAGTATAAGCTCATCCAAAAAACACCGTCTCTCCAAGACGTTTCCCGATATATTTTGGACATTCCACATAGTACAACAAGAAACAGAATACTTCCCCGTCTCTATCTCTAGCTCGGGCGCACACACAGACATGGCTGGGATACATGAGAAAGAAGCATCCATTACTGCATCTTCAAAGTTAGAAGACAATGATCAGTTCGTGGATGAGGAAGAAGAATATGTCAAAGGACATGGTTGTGCACGCTTTTGGCAAGTTTGCTTCAGAAATAGTAGCGACTCGGTGGCATACAGAAGCTTGGCACAGCCACAGAAAGGAGAGATTATAGAAAGCTGGGTAGGATCAAGACTGAAGAAGGCGAAGGAGATGTTAGAGATCCTAGCTGGGACAAAGTGGAAGAACTTTATCAGAAGTTTGGGGGGTCCTTGTACCGGAAGTAACAAGAAAAGGCCAAAGATGCAGTTTCATTACGACCCACAAAGCTATGATCTTAACTTTGAGAATAGCAAGTAGATGGTGCCCGAGCCTATTTCGCGGCTAGGTTTGCACTTCCACATCAGGTGAACAAAGCGTTCAAACATGCCAAGAAGCTGGAGATTCATAGCCCGGACAGTTCGTCCTTTTAATTCTTCTTTCAACTTCTAGGTGGAATTGTTGGTACCACCCAGTAAAATTAGATCGGAGGGTGCAACTATGCTGTCTGTGATGATAATGGCAGATCATATTTGTGTACGTCCCCATTAGATTTTTCTCACCATGTCTTCAGACCAGACGTAAGTACATCCCTGAATAATCACATGATCAGTGTTTGCAAATCACTCTTAATTGATTATTATGAGTAACCACGCTCTAGTTGTTGCCTGGCTAAAGAGGAGTTATCTGTACATTAACTGGTTATAGATGAACTAATTCCTCCAATTGTTGGAAAGGATCCTATGCCCAACCAAGGTATCTTTTATGTAGCAAGTATGCTACCAGTTTTCTGTTGATAATCAGAGTCCAGTTGAAATATGAAGGCAAACTTATCATAAGTTTCCGTCTCCATGTGATATATCCGATAACCTTTTGTCAGTAAAGGAAGCATTTTGTCATTGATACATCTCTATGGATGGTATATTGATAATATAAGAGAATAAAAGGTGAACACCCTTTTTTAATCTGCCTTTGAGTTCATCATCCTTAGGAGCTAAAAAGCGAAGGAGACATGACGAATGATAACACTAACGATGTTCAAGAGATTGAATCTGTCACTTCCCAGGATGGTGTCTCAGTTACCTACAATTGTATATGGATTTATAAAGCAGGTTTGCTATTAAATATAGTACTTACCATGAGCTGGTGATCCTCGTCTTCACATCAACTGAAATCGACTATGGCTTATCATTTCACTTATCGACAAGTAGACAACATAAGAGGCAAGGCCGAGTTGAAATATGCAAAATCTGTCAAACTTTTCGACAGTCTGCCTCTGATAAAGGGAAGTGGACTGGGTTTCTTCGTGTCCGCTAACGGAACTAGGATTTCTTTTCGAGGGATGTCAAAAATATATTGAATTCACTAAGGCCACGTTTGACGCGGTTTTTTTTTTCTTTTTTTTTTTTTCAGTTTTGAAAAATAGAAAAAAAAATTGTGTTTAGTAACCATTTCTTTTTCCTTCTTTAATTTAAAAAATCAGTTTTTAAACTGAAGAGTAAAAAAAAAAAAAACTCCAAAGATTTTTTTTTTTCACTTTTGGTTTTTTTTTTGAGACCACCACCCTCCCACCGCCGGCAGCCACGTCAGGCGACCACCGCCGGCCGCCGACAGCCACCTCCGGCGACCACCGCCGGCCGCTGACAGCCACCTCCGGCCCCTGGCGACCACCGCCGGCGACTGCTGGCAGCCACCTCCGGCCACCGGCATCCACCGCCGGCCGCCGGCAGCCGGCAACCACCACCGGCAGCAGTCGGCCACCACCACCGTCGACCACCGCTACGTCCCACCACCGCCACCGCAAACCACCAAAAAAAAAGTCAAAATAAAAAGGGTTACCAAACACCCAAAAAAAAACTAAAAAAAAAGGGTTATCAAACACCCACTTGTTTTTGTAAAAAAAAAAAATTAAGCTACTCTTTAAAAACTGAAAACTAAAAAAAAAGTTTTGTCAAACCAACCCTATGTGTTTTATGAGTAAAATAAAACATAAAAACTGAGTGCACTTAAAAAAGCATAGCGCACTTAGTTTTTGAAGAAAATCTCAATATCTCAAACCAACATCACATAACTAAATAACAGTACATGTTACTTTGGCAACAGATTGGAGATCTTCGCTATACTATTGCAAAAGGTCCTCTTAAGTTGGGGTGACTGTCAATTCGAACCACTAGAAAAGGTATGGTTAATGTGGAGTAAAACGACACATTCAATTACAAGATGCAACAGATCTCGCTAGGGTCAAAATATGGTCATGCATTCATCTATGGTGTAAGAACTAACTAACAAAGAATAGAATGTGCATAGAACCGATCAAATGGTAGGAATTTTTGTTGAGACTGATTAGTTCCATGCCACTCCAATCACAAAACAAAAAACTATAAAGGGGAAGTCGATTGATTATAATCTAACTTGCAACAAGAATTCGGAGAGGATCTCCTTATTTTGTACTACTTTGTATTTCGTTTTCTATCTTATACATCTTCTTACGTGCCATAGATGTTAAATAAAAGTAAACATCCGATATACTGTAAACACTTTGCCAATTTTGTACGAGAATATATATATATATATATATATATATATATATATATATATATATATATATATATATATATAAATACCAAGTGCGTGCCTCTATCGTGACCCAATACTCTCCATAATTGTGAATTTGTACCTAAAATCATATCAATGCTGCTTGGGAAGACATTTTAAAGGCAAGATCTTGATGTAACGACGTATATTGCCATAAATTGTTATGATACCATAACTGAGTCACATAAAAGTAACATCTTTTGCATAGAAATGTTCTTCTTTTTACGGGTATATACAATATCTACATCAAGATGCATTAGGAATGGCAACGGGGCAGGTCGAATGCGGGTATTATAAGATCCGTACCCACCCCGGTAGTCCAAGTACATAACTCCGATCCAACCCGCCCCGCCATCGGGTCAGAGGATGGGAATACCATCCCGATCCGACGGACTACAAATGAACCTACCCCCGCACCGCCCCGCCCTCCCCTCCAACTCTCAAACCCCTAGCCACCGTCCACATGTTCACCTTTTTCTCCCTTCTCCTTTCCAAAATGTTCGAACACAAAACATCCATGATCAACGGCCACCAAAACATTAAATCTCCACATACAAAGTCACAACCCCCACCTTTAAGTACAAACAATACGGTGACAAAAGGCTTAAAATTGAAAATTCTAAATACAAATCCCATAGAATGAAAATTATACACATAAAGAAGAAGAATATAATTCCGATGTACAAATAAAATGTCAGGAGTCAAAGAAACGGAGCGACACTCGACGATCAACGACAAGGGCATCCAATACACCGTTGTTGCCACTGCAATCGCCGGCGTAGGAGCTTCGGCGGCAGAGGATTTTACTGATAGAGAGTCATTTCTTTAAGGATTAAAAAGGAGTCTTAACCATGGATGATTGGTCCGTGGAGATGATGACTGTGACTGCGGTGCTGAGTGGAGGTATGTGGAGATGGCAACATTGCAGCGGCACAGAGAGATGTGTGGAGATGATGACGATGGTGGTGCAAAGAGGAAGGGTGAGGAGGTGAGGAGGTGAGTGCGGCCAAAAGAGAGGAGAAAATATGCGCTTATTGCTTAGGGTTTTTTGCCTACTATATATATTATTTAGATGGGCGGCTTAGATTACACAGATTTAGGGTTAGGATAAAACAATAAAGATAAACTAAATACGGGTTGGATACGGGTTACGGGCCGAGGCGGATCAGGCAGAATACCATACCCGATCCTACCCGTTGAGGGTTTAAAAAATAAATACCATACTTGCCCCATAACCCGATCAAAGTCAAAATAACCCGCTTCTATGGGTGCGGGGTGGGCCGGAGATCTGCCAGGTGCAGGCCAAATTGTCATCCCTAAGATGCATGTCACTTCTCAATAAGGACGCCTCACTGTTTTTAGGTAAATATTTAATACATGGTTGGAATATTTGCTTAAACTGCATACTATCGTAATTAATCAATTACAGCCAATCTATCAAAGAGTTCACTAGTACTTTAAAGGGTCAACCAATCTATGAAATAATGAAAATCAAATTAGGAAAGCAAATGATCAATCATCAATCTGAAAATGTGTACCTAAATATGAAAATGATGAAGGCAGTTAATTAATTGACCGCTCACGGGTCACCAGTCATCAGTACTGGTTGTTGGCAGAGGGGTTATCGGCTGGTGGAGTCCTCGCCTTGCCATTGCCACTCCCTGGTCAGTCCATCAGTCACTGCTTCTTTTAATCGGTTGACGGTTCCAAATCTGAAGAGTGAAGATGACCTCCTCGACAATCAGCACCTCTACTCGTTCCAGATCTGAGCTGGCCTCCACTCGCTGTCGGCTGTCGCCCATCCCCCATTGCCCATCGCTAGTGAGTGTTATGCGGTATGCCGATCTAGGAGAGTTAGAATGGGTGAGAGACTTGGGCAGCATAGGGCAAGTCGCAAAGATGAGAGAGAAAGTCGCAGAGAGAGAGTGAATGAGGTGAAATTGGAAGAACTTTTTTTTTTTGAAGGTTGAGGGCGAACATCACCCCCCCCCCCCCTCGCGTTCTAGTGTAAGTCCGCCACTGTCCGTGTCCATTTTATATATCTAACTATTTTGCATACCTTTCATTGCTAAAAATATAATCCAAACCCATCGATTCATGAAAGTAAGAGAGAAATGTCAAATTTGTGTAATACGTGTTACCAAATGCAAATTGGTCGCGCCCATTGACCACCCATGTGAGCCCTTTCTCACGACACATCAACATTTTCAATAGTCAATAATGTTAAACATTCGTAAACTGATGAAAGCAAAGCACACACTCAAGTGTGTTTTTCCTTTTCTTCCTTTTTCTCCAATTTTTACCTCAGTATGGGCTTTGGCAAACCCTCTTGAGGAGGTCGACCTCGCCTTCCCCTTTAGGGGTTAACCTCGGCCTTTTCTCTTGTGGGTTAGCCTTGCCTTTGCCGGGCCAGCGTGGATTGGCCTCAGCCTTCGTTACTTGGTGGCCCCTTTCTTTGCGCCATGGGACCTCACTCTCCAAGGGGCTCCCTTCCTTCACCCCTTGTTCTTTACTCCCCTTAGGAGCTCCGTGCTCCTGTCACCTGTTACCGTGCCCGAACATTGTACATGTATCACGTGCCCCCAGCACGACACCCATCTCCGTGACTTCTGTCGTCGCACCCAAGCATTATCCCAAAGTCACATGACCCCGGCACAACACCCACCTCTATGAACCTGAGCATTATCCCTTCTATATGTACCTTGGGCACTCATTCGCTCGGCCGCGCCCACGCACCGTCACTGTGTAACTTGCCCTGCATGACACTTATGCATTGTGCCCCACATTATCACCATTGAGCATGTACCTGGCACTACACATATTTTGTTGCGCTCATGCACCGCGCTGCTTATACAGCCGCACCCCCTTGCACCATGTCACACTATCACTCCCCCGACATTGGTTTATCCCTTCACTATACCATGCTCGACCATGCCTTAGTTGTGGAACATGCTTCAACCCACCTCCTTTAGGACACTACCTCAGGGAGCTCTGAGTACTCCCTCATGAAGACTCCCTTCCACCAAGTAGGCGACTCCTTTAAGACATTAGCTCAGCCTGTCAGGTTATTGACACCTCCAGGACATTACGCTAGAGCGTTTCAAGTGCTCAAGCACAAGTACTCATCCACGGGGATAGGTAGCTCCTCCAGGACACTATCTCCCTTAGAAAGCTGAGAAGGGTGCTTGGCATGAGAACTCCCTACTCGCCAGGTAAGTGACTCCTCTGGGACACTGCCTCGGCACGTCGGGTAGGTGAGGGATACTACCTTGACGCTCTCTTAGTGCTCTAGCACAAAGGCTCGCCCGCGGAGTTAGGCGACTCCTCCGGCACTCTATCTCCGTCACGGAGCTCCAAGTTCTCTAGCATGAGGACTCCTCTTCTGCCAGGTAGGCAACTCCTTCGGGACACTGCCATAGCACATCCGGTAGCCAACTCCTCCTGGACACACCCTTTGCGTGTCGGGCAGGTGACTCCTTTGGACACTATCTCGACACGTCAAGTAGGCGACTCCTCCGGGACACTACTTTTATGTCATCTGAGTGTTTCAAGACAAAGTGTCTGTATGACTAGTCTACTTGCTCGGGCACTGGGACCTAGCTATTCATTGGCACTCCTAAGGACCATGACTACATGTCAATTAGAAACAAGAGCAGGTCATGGAGGGCATCGCACCTAGTCCTTCTAATAGTTAGGCATTGGGACCCTCTCCTACCACTGTCAAGTTCTCTGCGTCTCTAGAGGTCCTTATGGGATTCAACAACGGTTTTGGACTGGTGGCTAGAACAATTGGTTAATTGGCCACACCGGCGCTGTGGGTAATCTTTTCAGATAGACATAGCAAAGCTGCATGAGGCAGGACGGAAGAATATGCAATCCAACAGTCTGTAGAGCACTGGCAATTGTGAGGTGCCATTCTCAGGGAGCGCCATGTGTCGCTTGATGACATCGTATCTCAACTCCCATAAATAGGGGACTTGATAATTCATTTCCAAAGGAGAACAGAACTCATTCTCACCTTTCACTTTCTCACTCTAGAATTTTAGAGCTAGAGAATTTCAGAGAGAGAAACATACAAGACCTTGTTGGACCTTGACTTTAGACCTAAGTATTGGATTGTGATTATCGTCGTCTATTCACTTCGCTCCTTTGCCCTGGCAGCACTGCCACTCCTCAGACTCTACCCGGAAAGCCTTGGTCTCTGCCCTTACTCCGTCCTTACTTTACCCCACATCAACATACTTGACATCTGATTCGGACTATATTCTTTGTGGCACCTCCACGTCTATAGTGAATCAACTTCATTGACATTAGTACCTTTAAGTTATCATTCTTAGGAGTTAAAAAGAGAAATGGACATGACGGATGAGAACTTCAACCATGTTCAAGAAATTCAATTCATATGACAATGGACTGAGAGCACTTATAGAGGAAATGATGTACATACACCATTTGCATTGATAATTTTACATATGTTGGACCGTAATATGGATGGTTCAATCACTTTGGAGATGACGTACATGCGTCATTTGAGAAATCTAAAAGAGGGTATCAACAAGTAGACAATATCACCTATATATTCCAATCTTCGCTTATAAAATGTATATGTTAAACAAATTTGCAGTTAAACACTATAACACTGGTAAAAGGAATTTGCTTTCTACATAACAATTACTACAATAACTATAAGGAACCATATGAAACAGCTTTGTATGCTATATACCCACAACCTGATCACTATCATATTCTCAGGCAAAAAGTATAGATTAAACTTACTTATGAATCTATCAACGAGGGAGAACTATCCAATCAGCTCGGGCCACATGCCGTACGCACATCTGTTAGTCCTTCCTTCACCTCATTCATTAAATTGCCTTTTTCTTCAAAGATAAGGTAATTGATCTTTCAACTTCGGAGTATTAACATGCAACCTTGTATCATAATAGATCCATGTAGAAGTATGTGTACTGATGTCTGGTATATAATTGAAGAGGAGGAACAGGGATCATTGGGAAATTTTGGTTTAGTTTAGTGCCCCATTTACATAAAGTGGTCACCACTGTTGTCACCTGCATTGCTTTTTCTTTTCAAATTAAGGTTGGTGGAAAGCCCTCGAACAATTTGGAACAACTAGAGTACATCAGAATTTCTAGAGTACCTTTTTCTTTTGCTCTTCAAGACTGTAGAAGAGGAAGGATTACTGTGCCAGTTTCTCTTCCTCTGATTGATGAACCAATTGTTTATCTGCTTTAATTGCAAGCCTGTTTCCTGTACCAGCCTTGCCTTGTCTTCCTCCTGAGAAGATTCGAAGTAAGTATGCAGACCCAAAGGGGTTGTTATACAAACGTCTTTTGGATGTTTTCTTTTGTTATGAAGAACCCAATTAAAGTTGCCAACTTAAGCCTTGATTAAAGTGTTTGAGTAAATAGCCTACGACTGTTGATACTCCAACAATAACTAAAGGCAAAGCTTGACTTCTTGACACGAAGGAGGCAAACGAGTCTTACTATGAACAGATGGTGAAAACCATTTCACGCTTAAACATGGTTAAGAAAGAAAAATAAGAGTAGATCCTCATCTAGATGCCACAACAACATAGAGGATTACGTGCCAAGACTTACCGTAGGATACGGCCACTTGGAATGTGATTGCCACCAAGATTTCAAGACAGAGGTGGTGTCACCTGGTAGTTTTCCAGCCCTTCTCTTTCGTAAAATCTCCTCCCTGATATCTACTAGTTTCTCCTTGTAACCCTATAGCGAACAAGAGAATTGGTTAATATCTAATTATCGACAACAAATTTCTAGCAAACTTGGTACTTTAGTCCCTAACCTGTTTCAGCTCATGCTTCAGCTCTTGCCTCACACGCTCCATCAAGGACCTCTCACTCTCTGTTGGGACTAGAGGACCAAATCCCATGCTCTCAGGACCCTCTAAACTTCCATCAAACAAGTTGGCATCGCTGTCTACATGGTCTTCATCATCATCAGACATTGTTGCACCCGTGCCTTCTCCTGGGGAGACTCCTGTTCATCAACATGTAACCGTAACTATTGCTTTAGCAAATCATAGTTTTGCAGTACACGGAGCTGACAGTCATTTAAGCACCAACAGTCAAGGCTTGATTCAACTTTAGTATTAGTCAACCAGAAAATACTGGTATTCCCAAAAAGCAAAGAAGAAATCATATAAGGAGTACGAAGGAACTTAAAATCCAGTTGCCACACCCTCGAACTTTTTTGGCAGAAACTAGCTAACAAATCTTCTCAATGTAACAAGGGGTGGGCACTCTACCAGGTATATACATAAACAAAAGGCTTACCACAAAACCATGTACTGTGAACAAACTTACCAAAGGATGAGGCTCGGTCCACGGCCTTTTATTTTCAATTCCCCCGCAAGGTATGTCATCGACCAGTATACTCATGATCCTTAAGTTACTACCCCCATGTTGTACCCAGAAGGGAAGAAAAAAAAAGAAAAGAATTCCAAATACTATCTTTTTTTTTTTTTTTTGAGAGAGAAGATCATAAATACTACTGTATCTTGTATTGAACCATGAGTTACCACCACGAGGACCCAAATGTGGTGGCTGATTATGGACCGACACAATATTCTCGTACAAGTAGGAACTGAAAAGTCAAATAAGGGGGCAAATTTTGATGGAGACGTGCTATTATATATGTACCCGACAATATATGCACGACCAAAAATGATAAAAACCTGTTCTTATATTCTGTACATTAACATTACAAGTGTTGACATGTTTCTTTTTTGTTAAATCTAAAGTCTAAAAGTATAACAAGTTTTAGATTTTAATATATCTCAAATATAACCCTACTGGGGACATCCGACATGGTTTAAGTTGGGTCAACTATAGTTTATTGGATAAACTAGATTATTTAAAGGAGTCTAACATGGATCCCAAATATAGGGTCAAAATCTAACCATGATTCAAAATTCTATTAGGGCTCTACATCCATGCTTATATAAAGGGGCCTCTAACAATTATATACAAGCACTATCTTTCATGCTTTTCACAAACACCGTCTGAAAAACTTAAGGCATTTTCAGCTGCTGCAGAAACCTCAGCTATCGAGAACCTCAACTGCGCCAAGAACCTCATCTGGCGAGAACCTTAGCTGCACTCTGACTTAAGTTGAACTATTGTGGGAACCCCACCCGGCACCTGGTCGTATCTCGGGAACCCCACCCGACGGTATCCCGGGAACCCAGCCAGCAGTCACTCGTTTTTTACTTAAGTTGAACCCGACCAGGAGGTATCCAAGGAATCACACACAACGGTCACTCATTTTTTTATGTATTACGGGCCGCTGCGCTCTGACTTAAACATCACCCAGCAGTCTTTCTTTTTTGACTTAAGGTGAACCCAACCAGGTATCTCTGGAATTCCACCCGACGATCGCTCGTTTTCCTTTCCCGTATTGCACCATTCCTGACTAAACGCGTTAGATTGCCAATAGCAGCTATTGGGTTTAATGCCGTTCGGAGATGCTTAGGAGTAACTTAAAGAATTGGTAGTCATGAGATGCTTAGGAGTATTTATAGAGCATATCGTGTCCTCGAGTTACTAGTCAAGTAAACCTTAGAAGAAGCGCTCAACCATCAGGAGAAAACAATGAAGGCAGAGAGCCTGGTCATTCATGTAACTAAGGTCCAGCCAAAACAGGAGCCTGGTCTTTAGCTCTCTATTGAGCTCTCTACCAGTGACATCTGCTCCTCAACTGAAGTTCTGATACCTGCCGCCATAAATGAGCTTTTGTGAAGCACCAACACTCCATGTAGGTGCCTTGTCGGTGTCCTAAACTAGACAACAACGGGCCGACACTGCTTGACATTTACCTGATAAAATTGGCATCGACTGCTATAAATTAACTGGGTTAGGTACATTTGTGCTGGAAGAGCTTATTTATTCCCCCTCTTCAATTGCATCTCTCTTTCCTAGTGCCTTTGCTGCAGACCGCGATGGTCCAAAGTATGACAAGTATGCAAAATTTATGCATCCCGTCTAGGCTTCTACATACTGTGAAGTTAGTGCATATATTGCATGATATATGCGATATATGCACAAATAAATGCACTTAATTTTCTCGTTCCTTCAGCATCAGCTATCTGATGTCCTAGAAATGCCGCTTCCCATGTCGCTGACCCTTTTGACCGACCATATCAGGGATATTTTTGTAAACAATGAAGCTACTGATTTGCCCTATGGCGTACTTGATTGTAATGCTACAGTAACTCCTCTTGCTTTGGACTTCCACAGACCTGTAAGAATCGAGTTACTGAGTTGCCTTGTCCATGACTGCAAGTACTCGCAGCAAAACCACATTCCACTATTTGACTTGTGCTTCAATAAGAAAAGAAAGATTAAGAGTTTACATGTATAATCCAGCAATTCATTATAATTCTCTCTTTAGAAGTTTTGTCTTTGCGGAAGGAACAAACTGTCGCGTTCGTTCTTCATGTGCTTGCAAATCTACTTTTAAGTCCTGACCACCACCCAAAGATTTTTTATTGCGCGGTTTTATCTTGAGAGGTGATGTCAACCCGGCAACCCACATCTACCATTGTGACAAATCCTTCACATATAGAATGATTGTTTTCAAGTTTTTCTTTTCCTAAAAAAAAAAGATAAACTTGATTTGTTTTGGTCTAGTGAGTTTGAGTGACTTCTTATATCCAACAAAGTGGTACTAGAGCCGCAACAATCCTAACAGGCGATGCAGCTTTACTTTATTAAAGTCCTTATGCTTTTCAAAAACTATCCAAAAAATAGATATTAGATGCGAGAAATAGATATTCTTAAATTATGTGAGATAAGGAGTCTCCTCTCATTACATATCTACTCGTGTAATGTGTAGGATGTGGTCGGTGAAGAACCACATAGTAGCTTGTCAAAGAAAATTTGGCAAAAGGAGGAAAGTGCACTCCCTTTATTGTAAAAGGCCGTCCCGACAGCCATATAAATGCGCATCACATATCTAAGGCCTCGTTTGACACTCATTTATTTTTTTCAGTTTTGAAAACTGGAAAAAATAAACGCGTTTGGTAACCCTTTTTTTTCCCCTTCAATTAAAAAAATTAGTTTTTAAATCAAGGCAAAACTCCAAAAACTGATTTTTTTTTCGGTGTTGGTTTTTTTTTTTTTGAGACCACCACCACCGTCGACCACCGCCACGCCCCACCACCTTCACTGCAAATCACCACAAAAAAAAAGCTAGGTCATCAAATACCCAAAAAAAAACTAGGTTATCAAACACCCACTTGTTTTTGAAAAAAAAATTAAACTGCTCTTTAATTTTATTGTTTTTTGAAAACTGAAAATCAAAAAAAAATAAAATTGTCAAACAAAGCCTAAGTTCTTCAATTGATGTTGGGCAAATGATCGAGAGGTCGTTGCTTCTAACCGTAAACGTGACTACTTACTCAAAGAGTATTAGACACAAAACTGGAAAAAAAAAAAAAAAGATATGTTCACAAACAAAGATGATAAACATCTCGAGGAAGAAACTCCAGTGAAGCATGAATTAAAAAACAAATTTTGCGCTTCTAAAACCGAAGAAATAGAGGAGACAAAGGATGAAGAAGACTTCATTGCTTTCGAAGCCAATGTTGATAGATGCCGACTTGACAAATGGTGAAGACCAATCTAACAAATAATGCAATTAATTAAATTGCTGACTAAAGAGAACAGAGCGGGAATATGTATTGTTGTCCACAGTCTCATTACAGGGTAATGCCTCCTTCAAAAGGACTAGTCGAGTTGGTACTTATGACTTCATAGGCAGGGTCATATAAGGCCAACCATAAATTCTCTCACATTTGATATGGGATATCACATGTATGATAGTGATAATGCTCAAAACAAAAAAGGTAGATGCTAAGAGCATAACAAAGACGAAAAAATTCACAATGGTCAAGAGGTGAACAACTCAGGTATAACATTTAGTATTTATGCAAAATAAAAAAATGGATTTGAATCATTTTCACTAAATGGAGAACCAAAATTTTAAGAGGTAGTGGATACTTCTCATGTGATTAAGAAAATTGAAATGGTCAAAAAGTATACGTCCTTAAGGATGAAATTTTGCAAACTATGCCCTTCAAATTCTATTGAACATGTTTATTAATTGTCAAGAAAAGAGGTTTTGTAAAAGATCAAGATAATTGTTCTCAAGTTGATGTAGAGAATTTTGTAAGTGATGTGAATTGGGTGAACATGTAGATATCATTGAACGGTCAAGATCAAATACCCACACTGAAAAAGGTATGTGCAAATGCACCAAGATGATGATTTACACATCAAAAAGAGATGTCGAAGAAGATTGTTGCTAATAATGAGATTAAAAATGAAGACCACATTTGGAACTTACCGAGTCCCTAGAAGATGAAGAATATATGGAGTCAAGTCAAGTTTAAAGGAAGTGTGGAAAAATAAACTTAGAATTAAAATAAAGTATTAGTGGTATATTAATTAATGGTGCATATTTTACAAATGCATTACTATTGTGTTTATGAAATTAAGTAATGGTCTAGTAATTATGTGTATAATGGAATGAGTGGTATTGGTATAACATGTCTACGTGTTACATTATTACTACCATATAAAGCCATGTACTCTAGTGGCTTAGGATGTTGTAAAGTGGTGCAAGAGTAAGAAGTAAGAGGTAAAATTTAAGAGAAATTGTTTCTTCCCCTCAAGATCTCTCCTTTTTCTCTTTATATTTGTGAGAGTACGAGTTTGAGTAATCCTTTACCTCCAACATGTTCATCATTCCTGCATTTGCCTTTCCAAAACTGTAATGGGTCTTTGCAGCAGTGGAGCTTTAAGGTAAAGGACCCCAGCAAGTTACGTGGTTACAACTTTAGTTTGCATAGAGGGGTCATCCCCAAATGTTAAGTTGACGTTTAAGCCACGTTGGTTTCTTTTCTTTTACTCTACGAGTGCCCAACATTTTGGCGCATGACATTGATAATTTGTAATTCGTCAGATCGGACTTGAAGGGGTTAATGATTTTAAGAGAAGAAAATATAAGACAAGATTTCTTCATGCCAAAGACCAAGTACGACTATAGAGTACCCTATATATTGACTTCAGAGTATTGCTAGACCGTCACAAATTTAGGAAATACTAGTACGGTAGGAAAGAACTATCATAATCTTAGCAGTTGAAAAGATTTCTAAGCCTGGAATATTAATAAAACCATGCCAGGTGCACCACATTTTGGTATGTAAATAAACACAGAAAGGTAACGTATCGAAGAGTACCTGTTAAGCTTTGCAGGGATTGCTCAATTTCCCAGCAGGCCATAACTGCTTCCATTGCATGCACACGAACATGTTGCTGAAGCTGTTCTTTAAAAGAACAAAGCAATAGGACGTAATGTGTCTGCATTGTAAAGCAGCGAGAAAAAGAGAACACCAGTGATCAGGCACAAGTTGATTAAAGCTATAGTGTAAGGAAAGCTAGATCAGCACCATTTTCATCTCAGTACGTCAAGCATCAACCATCAAACGCATTAATTCAATGTTGGAGAACATGTGAAAGCGTAGCGTTAGAGGAACTGGGTATCACTTAAAGAGGCGAAAAGAGTTCTGGTATATGCTCCAAGCTTGCACCCGACCATCCACGTTTGATGCAGCAACAATATTGTCATAGCGCGCAGACAACCATTCTGCAACATAACATGTCAAGGGGCTAAATCTTAAGAAACGAAGCAACTTATGGAATATAACCTTCACTGTTATGGTCCTCTGTTTCCTGTGGAGTCCATCAGTTTAGTTTTGTAGACTGAAGGTTGAGAAAGATAGCAAGAGGGAGGAAAACAAACTTAGCACTTCATCTATATTGCTATTGTTCGATTTTTCCTGTTATGATCCCAGTAGCCTGTTGAAGAATACCAATCTAATTTGCATATGACTCCTGTGGAATACAAGCAGTGATTCTTACATCCACATCCACAAAGAAGTTCTAGTTTCAATGCACTGACATTGAGAAAGCCAACTTTACGTTTCACATCAATGCCAAAAGGACAGAAACTATTCCCCCATTAGAACATTCCACCTTCTTTAAGCTTTTATATTATAGCTCAAAAAGTCTCCACTGGATATATACTTTCGATTTTGTTCCTTAATTCGTAGAAAGGAATATACTGTAAACATCCTAGGCCTATAACAAGGTTGAGCCAATAGTAGCATTTTCCTCCCTGCCCCTCGACCTTTAGGCCCTTTTCAATATGAAAAAGTGATGGAAAAACATCATGAACTTTGGTAAATGGAAGCAGCTTTTCTCAAAGGGCCAAAGTAGTCAACTAGACCTTTCGTGGCAGCTCTCTGTAAGAGATCAAGACCACAAGATGAGCTGCTCTCATTTCTATAAACACATACTACAGAAGAACCACAACTTGCAGCCATCCTCATCGCAGAATAGTCCAACAAAATTAAATGAATGTGTTCGTTTGACCAAAAGCGAAGGGATAATTAGAACTCCGCGTGGAACCATTAACATGGCCTGGATAATTGTAAAGTGACTGATTTCCACTATTCCTACACATCTTGGCTCTAACTCTCTAACTTTGCCAACAAAATTAGCGTTGCAAAAGCCAATTTTACTCGTAAGGTCGTTGCTCTTTCCTTTCATCTTTAAAGTTTCATTTGAACTACATAAACTTATTGATGCCTTAAATTCAAACGAAGTAGAAAAACAGTTCAATCATAACAGCTTATCCTTTCGGCTGAGCACTTGACATGTTAAACTCGGCGGAGAAATTTAACAAGCTAAGATGGTAGGCAAAAGATTTTCAACACAAGATTCTATGTACTGAAAACTAGATATATATATATATATATATATACAGCAAGTTTCATAAAGCAGAGACAGATGACAGAAATTCGAACAAAGAGAAACAGTACGAAGGTAATAAAGCACATCAAGACAAACTGAATCACGCTAAAACCCTTTACTCTTAATCTCCGCCACAGACGGTAAAAATGCACGTTAAAAGTCTATAATTTCAATCTCCATTTAAGTTTGTGCGAGTTTTGGTACATGTAAACAATAGGAAAGTATGGTTTAATGACTCAAGTTACTGTAAAAATGGTGAGTTAACATTTTCGTCTACGAAATCTAACCGATAAAGAGAAACAGAGAAGAAAGGAAGAGCATTATACCATGAACTGATCAAGCTCCTTGGCATCATCAAGATCACCCTGCCCGAGCGCCGCGTACTTCCCCACCACGTGCTGCGACTGCGCCAGCTGAGCGTCGATCCTCGGCAGCTGGTCTACCGGCGTCGCGATGCGCAGGCAGGCCACGTGGGCCGACAGCAGCTGCTCGTACAGCGGATGGCCCAGAATCTCGGACTTGCACCTCGCATTCTGCCAATTCACCACTGCCTCACCGCCGCCGCCGCTCTCTCCTCCGTAATTCTCGGCGACGCTCTTGTTCGTATCGTTCAAGTCCGCCGAGTCGTGTGACATCGTCGCCGCCACCATCGAGTCGTTGGACGCCACGTCATCCCTGACGTCACTGGCGTTCCTCTGCAGGACCGATCTCGACAGCCACTGATTCGACTCCGCGCCGGCGCTCGTCTGCAGATTGAGAAAGTTGCCGTCGCCGTACTGCCCCTGCTGCCTCAGGATGGCGCTGTTGAGCCACGTAGGACCGACGGCGACGCCGCCACGGACTTGCGGTTGGTGGCGGTGGTGCTCCGGCGGCTTCGCGGCGGACTCTATCAAGAGCCTGTGTATGTCCTTGTGGTCCTTCACGAGGCCGTTCGGAGAGCTGTGACCGAGCTGCTCCGGCAGTATGGTTGTCAAGACTGAATTGTTATTATTCGGCAAGTGCTGGTCTGCGAAATGCTGTAGCGCCATTTCTCGTGAGAGGTGGTTCGAAAACGACATCGTTGAATGGTCGGTAGCAACTACTACTAGTATACGTTTCCCATCATCGCCATGCCAAAGCCTTTTACAGAAAATTGCGATTTCTATACATGTCTATTTATAGAAGCTCTCTGTAGTCTGTAGCTTGTTATTATAGGGAGCTGGAGGGAATGAGTGGGAACTGGGAAGCAATGCACAAGCTACATGACTTAAAAAAAAGTGGTTTTAGAGGGTGGTTTTCAGGGAGAAAACCACTCGGCAAACCACTGATGGGAGATTTTTTTAATTTTGCTGCCGTGTGATATGCGTGTGTGTATATGGTATGGAATCATCACGGGCTCAGACAGGGGCTTTTGGGCGTGGACCTTGGCGGTTGGTCGTTGGATGGAAGGTGCGTGATCGAGATCGGACGGTGGATGATTGTGGACGTGGCTAGAGTTGCTACTATAAGATTCTTAATAATAATCGTAAACATTCGAACTTTCTCCTAATTACCCCGGATCCGAGAGTTTTTTTAGGCAATTATGAGGTACCCTAATATCCTTGTCCTTGTTTAGTAATAGTCAAAATCGCCAGCACAAACTGCAATTTACACCCTAATCATTGTTTAATAATTCTTTTGTCTTAAAGTAATTGTTCCATTTTAACTTGACACGCAATATAAATCATATATCATGTATTTTTCATTTTACTATTAAAGAAAAGAACGGAAGAAAGTGAGTGAGTCAGAAGAGAGAAAGTAGGTCGGTGGAAGACTAAATATAGAGAGAGAAAAGGGGGGAGAAAGTGAGTCAGAGAGAGAAAATATGTTGGTGGAAAACTACATGTATAGAGAAAAATAGAATTAAAAAAGTACAGAAAGATAAATATGAAAAAACACACACATACTCTCTCCTAATTTGAAAAGTTATCAACTTTTCTAGGACATCCTAAAAAGAAAAACTGATCAATTATTTTTAGACGAAGGGAGTAATGTGATTCTCGATTTTTATAAATTGTTGCACCCCAATCAAAGAAAACTAAAATTGAGAAAATCAAAACTAAAATGGGCATGAGTAGCACAAAGTTATCGCAACATTGGACAAATCACATGTCAGAGTTTTCAAATCACTGATTTTGCTCAAGTCCCTATCCATCTCTTCCTCTCGAATTCAGCCTTAACCACAAATCTTGATCGAACCCGATAGCTTGCCTCCCTTTGTCTCATCTTCTCTAGTATTAATTCAGCATTAGCCCTAGAAAAACACGTCTTGGATTCTACGGAAAATCGTCGACTTAATTAGCCTTCGCCATGATAAGTATGCAGGCATTTTCTCAATCCTCAAACGCACCCTGTAAAATTCATAAACCGTTGCCGCGGCTGTGCTTTTAATATGTTATTGTCTTTTGGTCGTCAATCTTCGAATATTAAAAAGAAGTTCGAAAATTGAAAATTCGCAATAAGGAATTGTGATTTTTGAAAGTAAACTGTATATTGAAACGACAATTTTTCACAAGAGCTAGCTTCGAGAAATACCCCCCCTTAACTTAATATGGGTTCTAATGGCTAGCAAAATGAGAAATCTAGTAAACACTGAATCGAACTCAACTAGAAATCTCTCATTAAGTAAGTAACGCTAGACAAGTCAGTTAAGGTAATAATAATATATAAATTAATATTAGCACGTTCATAAATTCAAAAATAATAATACTAGTAAAGCTGAGCATGATGCACAATTTCTTTGTAGCTTTGTGGAAAATTTATAATTATAATCTGCGCACTACTAAGACTAGCATAATTGTAAAGGGTGGCTCTAAAAAGTGCTTGCACAATCGGGACAAACCTCGTCAAATTGCAAGCAAAGTTGATGACAAGTCTATTAGTGGTCCATAATTCGGCTGGTCGTCATCGTGATCACTGGCTGTGGCCCATGACTAATGGGTGACATTAGCAACATTTTTTTGGTAACACATTAGTGACAAGAACAAAACAAGTGAAGACACCGTCAACAAAATAATTCCACCAGTAAGCTCGAGCATCAATTCTTCGAAAATAAATAAAGGTTGGGGGAGTTTTACTATCATCGTATGACAGTCTAGAGTCCAAAACTAGACATGACATTTAGTAGCCCTATTCATTATGTGCAAGACTTTCTCCAACAATTCCTAATGGCGGTTTACCAACCATCCAATGGTGGGGTAATATCAATGAACTATTATTTTTATGGATAAATTTTGTTGCTACCTTACAAAGAGAGTTACAATTCTTGCATACCGACAAGTGATACTTACTGTATATAATTAGTGGCATTTTTGTTTATATTTTTATTGACAAATTAGTTTTGACCTCATGCGTTGCACACGAAAATAATTTTTATAATTATTGGTGAAGGGTTAATTAAGGAAGGTCATATATGACTATTAGTAATAATAATAAAAGTAATGGCAGATGCGTGTTGCAACAATTGTAATCTAAACAAATCATAAAGTTATAGTTACAGCACTTGTGTTTCAACCAATTTAATAATTATCGAGTGAATAAATTTAAAAAGAAAATTATAATGCAAAATAGTTGACGAAGTTTTCCATCATCAACATTCACTTTGATGCTCCAACGCTACAAATATAGCACATAATCAAGTTAGAATACTTATTCAAAATAACATTGTACCAAACAAAATAGTATAACATACCTGACCTAAAAAATTGTTCATTTGTATCCATCAGCATGTCTTCAAGGTCTGTCCACACCTTTAACAAAATTCCTTTCAATTTTTTTTTAACATTACTGCCAAATCTCTCATGTCAATGACATACTAAAATAAAAACATTCACTAATTAAATGCCACCCATGAAAGAAATAAAAGCCGATTAACACGTTCACATGTTGAAGTGCAAAGAAAGAATGTGTCACAACAGATCACGCATACCAGATTTTGTTGATACGTAGAAGTACAAAAAAAAAAAAGAAGAAGTCAATCAACACATCCCTTGTAAATTCTTTTGAAATACACAACATACAATAATTCTTTAAAAATTTTAAAAAGAGAAAGAAAAAGTATTGATTTACTCACTGCGTAAACTGCAACTCTAAGACGTTTTCTCCTTTTTGCTGGTGCGATTATGGAAAAGATGTTTAAATAGGAGAGTTCATTTCTACCAAAGGAGATAAACGATGAGGCGACAATTACGAATGAGTAATGTGATAATAATGGAGGATTTCAAAATTATCATATTTATGTGAAAATTTTGAAAGGGTACATGTGAGAAAATTAAGGAAATGAGCAAGATTTAAGGAATTGAGGCTTAAAAAGAGAAAGAAATTGGGTCATGCAATCCCAAAACTGATGGTTAGAGATTTAGATCTTCCTATTTGAGAGAGAGAGAGAGAGAGAGAAGAGGATTTGTCAAATTTAAACTTCAATCAGTATGCCGAGTGTTGAGGTCTAGTTATGTAATAGTAGACCTCAATCACTATCTTATCTTATTTGAGGTCTAGTTATGTTTCTTTTTTTCTATGTATTATAAATGGGATAGAAAATGTCAATAATCCTGTACCAGATAAATCATGAGATATGCAAGTCATCAGCATATGGTGATCAAATTACGATCTTGATCAAATTCAAGTTTCAAGGTTGATACAATTCATCAAATTCAAATTATATTCAAATTAGTTAAATTTTGATAGTCAAGGATTTAGAGAGCATATAAAGAGGTAATTATGCAATGAAAGTAAATAATTTTGCAACAAAAAAGGCATTCAAATTCAAATTAGTTAAATAGGTGTAAGAAACGTGTGACAAAAAAGGAAAAACGGAAAACACTAAATTTATTTTTTTTTATCCACATGGCAAAAGAAGAGAGTGTCCACGTAGGCGGTGACGTGGACACTTTCTCTCAGTTTCGGCTTTATATATATATATATATATATATATATATATATATATGGGGGCCGATCCACACCCACCGGTGGAGAAATAACAAATTTCTCCACCGAACCGCTGGTCTTACCAGCGGTTGGCCACGTGGGCCAAAAAAGGACGAAAAGGGACAAAAAAAGGACGAAAATACTATGATAAATTCATGAAAATATCACGAGAAAATGAAAAACTCGTGAGAAAATGGTGGCAATAATGCCCAACCGCAACTCCTACATGCGGTTGGCATTATTGCCTTCCGTGACCCCACCCCCCACCCGTCACCCCCCTTGCCCCCCACCCCCTTGCCCCCCACCCCGTGGCCCCCACCCTATGTCCTTTTCCCCCACCCGTGAACCCCCCTTCCCCCACCCGTGAACCCCCTCTTCCCCCACGTGTCATTACCACCCTACCCCCCCACCCCCACGTGTCATTCCCCCCTCCCCCTCCCTGCTGTTCACTCACGGTTCTTCTCTTCCTCTCTCACTTTTCTCTCTATAAAATCCCTCCTCCCCGAATCATTTCTTCCACCCTCCTCATTCTCCCTATCTCACCTACATACAAACAAAAAAAATTTACGCTAGAAGATCGGTGGATAACCGCTAGAAGACCGGTGGATTTTTCTTGAAATATATCAAGTTAAAACAAGTAAGTATTTTTCAATTTGTTCTTACCAATTGATTGTTTAAATTGTGTTACGCTTAAGTTGTTCTTACAATAGTCTAAAATTCGTGTTTAGGGCGTCAAAGGGCGTCAAAATTACGTTTTGACAAATCGGGGTATTACATTCGAAAAATTCCAAAATAGCGATTTTTTAGGGCGTCAGAAATAGAATTTTTCACGAATTTATAAAAAATAGCTAGAGCTAGATTTTGCCAAAGTACGAAACAGAGACCCTAGTTATTTTCAAAAGATCTATATCAGGTAAAAATTTCAGATTTTTCCAAAGACCGGAAAGGGGTTAACTGATACACGCAACCTTGTAACTTTGCAGTGTAATTTAAAATATCAAGCCAGCGCGATTTCGCGCAAAACTTTTATGAGAACCCTAGGGTGTTGGGAAGTTCCATTCCCCAGGAATTCGGGCCATTCCGAAGCCGTTAGCTAATTTTTTGGCCGAACGGGCTTTTAAGCGCTCGATCCGGACACCGGTTCGGGATTTTTAGGCGAAAAATCCGTAAAATACTTTTTAGATCAAGAATGAACTCAGGAAGCTTAAAATAGCATTTTAAAGCACTTTTGATATTTTCTGAAGCCAGGGGGTATTTTGGTAATTTGCCACCCCGAGAGGGGTATTTTGGTAATTTTCCCGAAAAAATTTTCCAACGGACTTTTAAGTCCAGAAATGTAAGTAAAACGCCTGAAATGTTATTTTGCAGCTGATTGCGGGGCGTAATTGTCGCTAAAGGTGAAAACTTAATTAGACAGTTTTTTTACGAATTTATAAAAAATAGCTAGAGCTAGATTTTGCCAAAATACAAAACAGAGACCCTAGTTATTTTCAAAAGATCTGTATCAGGTTAAAATTTCAGAGTTTTTCAAAGACTAGAAAGGGGTTAACTGATACGCGCAACCTTGTAACTTTACAGTGTAATTTAAAATATCAAGACAGCACAATTTCGTGCGAAACTTTTATGAGAACCCTAGGGTGTTGGGAAGTTCCATTCCCCAGGAATTCGGACCATTCCGAAGTCGTTAGCTAATTTTTTGGCCGAACGGGCTTTTAAGCGCTCGATCCGGACACCGGTTCAGGATTTTTAGGCGAAAAATCCGTAAAATACTTTTTAAATCAAGAATGAACTCAGGAAGCTTAAAATAGCGTTTTAAAGCAATTTTGATATTTTCTGAAACCAGGGGGCATTTTGGTAATTTGCCCCCCCGCGAGGGGTGTTTTTGTAATTTTCCCGAAAAAAAGTTTTTCAGTCCAGAAATGTAAGTAAAACACCTGAAAGGTTGTTTTGAAGCTGGTTTGATGGGCGTTAGGGTGACAATGAACCCCCGGGGGCTATTTTGCTAATTTTACGTTACACAAATCTGTGCTTAAAATAACTTTTAGTTCAGGAAAGGGTGTGAGACACCTGAAAAGTTATTTTAAAGAGTGAATTCAGGAAGCTTGTTGTCAGGGGGCATTTTGGTAATTCGCATCCCCGATAGGGGTATTTTCGTAAATTTGCAGCGTTAAGTTTTTCAAAGGATTTCTTAGTCCAGAAATGTAAGCAAAGCACCTGAAAGGTTGTTTTGAAGCTGATTTGGGGCGTTAGGGTGATAATGAACCCCCGGAGGCATTTCGGTAATTTGTCGCTCATCGGGGGCTATTTTGCTAATTTTACATTATACCAAATTTCTCGAAAGACGGTGGTTTAAATAAATTTTATTCTTCTTTTATTTAAATCTATGACTTGTTGAGAATGATATAATTTTTATTTTTTAGATTCCAGTATAAATATGGATGCAACTGGAGGAAATAATTTTTGTGAAGGTTCTGATCCACCTTACGTTGGTCAAGTTTTTCAAGCACTGGACGAAGTTGAAGCATACTATAGAGCATATTCGAAAACGATAGGTTTCGGTATTAGAACTAAGACGACTAGAAAACGGGCGAATACAGATCAAATTGGTGCAAGACTATTTGAGTGTCATAGAGGAGCACCGCATGTAACTCCGGTCGTTCGGATCAGTGACGAAGGGACAACAAGACAAAGAAAACGGGACACATTTCCGGGTACCGGCTGCAAGGCCCATGTGTATGCAGTACACCGAAAAAATGAAAACCATTGGGTTGTCACAGGAGTGGAGTTGAGCCATAATCATCAGTTGATGACCCCCAGTAAGATTGGTCAAATTCATCAACACCGAGAAATAAGCGCGGCACACAGACAACTAATTTTTACAATGGCCGAGGCTAAAATTCCACCTTCTAAGATGATGGGGGTTTTCTCAAGCCAGGCTGGGGGGATTGACAAGTTGAGTTTCAACGAAGTAGACCTTCGAAATGAACTTCGTGCTCAGAGGAGAGAGTCTTTCGGTAAGAGTGATTCTCAAACTACACTTGATCTCTTCAGGTCCCTTCAGAGTGAGAATTCTGGATTTTTTTACAGTCTCCAACTGGATGATGAGAACCGCATTAGTACTATATTTTGGGCGGACCCCCGTTCTAGAGCTGCTTACCAAAATTTTGGGGATGTTGTGACGTTTGACACCACATACCGCACCAATAAGTACTCTATGCCTTTTGCTCCGTTCACCGGGGTGAACCACCACTATCAGTCAATCTCGTTTGGCTTTGCCCTGCTTAGGGATGAGACGGAGGAGTCATTTACGTGGTTATTTGAAACGTGGCTTCAAGCAATGTATCATATTCCTCCAAAGACCATCATCACCGACCAAGATCTGGCAATGAAAAATGCAATCGCTAAGGTCCTTCCAGATACTCACCATGGCCTGTGCACATGGCACATAAGCAACAAATATCCCGAACGGCTTCACCATGTATATGCAAACCATCCGTCATTCAAGACTGACTTTAATACATGTGTGAAGAAATCGTTGACGGTAGACGTGTTCGAGGAGAGGTGGGCCACGTTAATGGATACTTACTATTTGCACAATCACGAATGGTTACAATCGTTGTATGAGATCAAGACACAGTGGGTCGGTGCCTACACCAAGAATTTTTTTGCAGCCGGAATGACTACGACCTCGAGAAGCGAAGCTATGAATTCATTCTTTGATGGGTACGTAGGCCAGTCTTCAAGTATAGCGGAGTTCGTACTAGAGATGCAGAAAGCCGTTGACAGGCAATTGTACCGTGAGAGAGAAGCCGACGCGGCTACAGTTTGCAAAGAAAGAGCTATACTACTTTATTCACCTTTAGAGGCTCATGCGGCTCAAGTCTATACCAAGGAAATGTTTCGACAGTTTCAAGAGGAACTACTAAAGTCGAATCAATATGGCATGACAAAGTTGCACGAGTATTCCACCAGAGACATCAAGGTTTATGCTTTGACAAATGTGACGAACTTCGCCAATCCGTGCTCTTCGTCGGCTCCGAGGACCAGACGACATTTTACCGTAGCAATTTGTAAGGACACTGGGTTGGTTAATTGCAACTGTCAACTGTTTGAGCATAAAGGTATACTTTGTCGACACGCGTTGAGGGTTTTGAGCGCCAAGAATGCTAGTGAAATCCCTCCACCGTATATCTTGGAACGGTGGACGAAGGAAGCCAACAGAGTCCACGGTCACATTCCTTACGTGCCCAATGTTTCAGTTGATTTCGAGCAATCTGAGTCGCTGCGATATAATCACCTTTGTAACATCATGCACGGTTTATCAATGGATGCAGCGTCGACATTTGATGGGTACAGGTATCAAGTTGAAGCAGCCGCACGGGATAAGGCTATGCATGCACAGTTTAGGATGGCATTACCAGAAACTGTGGACACTCCGACTACTCGACCAACTCCAGGCGGTAGATTCAATCGAGCCAAACAGCCAGTCATTGACGGCACTGACCTACAACGTGAGGAGGACGACATTTTTGATCCAATTATTTCTCAAACAAAAGGGCGAAAACGAGCAATACGCATGAAGAATCCGATTGAAGAAGCAACGGGTCAAAAAAAATTACGAAAGTGTGCGTTGTGTAATAAGATGACTGATCATGACAAGAGAAACCATTATAAAGTGTTAGGTATCGAACCTGGCAGTATGGTCGAGGAGGACGATGATGAGGAAGAGTGTTAGGGTTAATGTTTCAGTTGTATAAATTGAACTTTTATAATGTTTAAATTTGTGATTTGGTTTGTGCAATCTTTAATTTGTGATTTGATTTGTGGATTATTGATATTTTTGGTAACTCCGTTTTCGGGCACACTTTAGGCCCCAATTGATAGCTTCCGAAAAAAGTTGTAATTTTTTTTGTCACTTTTTTTCCGCTCATTGCACTTCAGGCACGCTAGTTAGCCCATTTGTAAGACTTTCGGCGAAAAACGAGACACATTAATTTTTGAGTTTTCCTAGGAAGGGCCTATTCGGGCACACTTTAGGCCCCAATTGATAGCTTCCGAAAAAAGTTATAATTTTTTTTGTCACTTTTTTTCCGCTCATTGCACTTCAGGCACGCTAGTTAGCCCATTTGTAAGACTTTCGACGAAAAACGAGACACATTAATTTTTGAGTTTTCCTAGGAAGGGCCTATTCGGGCACACTTTAGGCCCCATTTGATAGCTTCCGAAAAAAGTTGTAATTTTTTTTGTCACTTTTTTTCCGCTCATTGCACTTCAGGCACGCTAGTTAGCCCATTTGTAAGACTTTCGGCGAAAAACGAGACACATTAATTTTTGAGTTTTCCTAAGAAGGGCCTATTCGGGCACACTTTAGGCCCCATTTGATAGCTTCCGAAAAAAGTTATAATTTTTTTGTCACTTTTTTCCGCTCATTGCACTTCAGGCACGCTAGTTAGCCCATTTGTAAGACTTTCGGCGAAAAACGAGACACATTAATTTTTGAGTTTTCCTAGGCCCCATTTGATAGCTTCCGAAAAAGTTGTAATTTTTTTTGTCACTTTTTTTCCGCTCATTGCACTTCAGGCACGCTAGTTAGCCCATTTGTAAGACTTTCGGCGAAAAACGAGACACATTAATTTTTGAGTTTTCCTAGGAAGGGCCTATTCGGGCACACTATAGGCCGCATTTGATAGCTTCCGAAAAAAGTTGAAATTTTTTTTGTCACTTTTTTTTTCGCTCATTGCACCTCATGCACGCTAGTTAGCCCATTTCTATGAATTTCGGCGAAAAGCGAGACGCGTAATTTTTTCGAATGCCGTCATATGAAAGGTATATTCGCGCACATTTTAGCGCCAAATTCATAGCATGCGAAAAATTATGTACATTTCTTTTTGGTACAATTTTTTGTAACATCACAGCAGCTAGCCACGCACGTCAGGATAATGGTAATGAATGCGTCTAGCTTCATTCTTTTTCAGCTCCCAGGCTATCCTATACCTAAACGTCAAGGCATCCTTCCTAGTCCACGAGGAGTGTTTGAGCACTTCCGAGCGAGCAACGTAGTCCATGTACTTGAGGACGTAAATCCCGCAATCGTGACCGTTATATTGCTTTGGTCGGTCCTTTATCATCACGACCGTCCAAGGGTCACCCTGTGGCCGTCCGCATGCTAGCGAGAGGACAGTAGTCTGCATCCAACAATAAAAACGAGAATCAAGCCTATGAGACAAGAACAATATACTATGGGCCAAGGTCAAAAAATAAATACTAACCACTAAAGTGATGTACTCGTTGTACATCTGTGCCAGCAGCTGTCCAGGCTCGTCCTCCCTTAGGCTATCGTATATGTGAACCGTTCTGAACGCTGGATGGAGAACTAATAGGAACCAGTGGTTTGCATGATGACAGGGTATCATGATAAGGTTCGCATCAGCAGCGGGACATTGATAGTCTGCGTTCATCATGCCTAACACGTTTCGACCTGGTTTCCACTTACTCCTACCGCCCCCTCGCCTCCATTCTGTGAATTCTCTCACCGTTAATTCCACAAAATGAGTGGGATACATGTTAAGCTTCAAATATTCAGAACGGTTAAAACGTTGCTCTCTAATCCGGAGCAGTTCTATGTAAGCGTTCATGACAAAATTTGAAAGATCTGTCTCCGGCGCCAACGTTCTGATATCCTCATGACCTAGGAATGTCGCAAGGGGAAAGTCTGCTGAATTGACAGGCTCATGCCCAAAGTAGTGCCGGTCGATCCAAGCCATCTTGTCCGACCTCAATGGCTTCGTCGCTTGTCCTTTGTCCGACCGAAAGCTTGGGCGCGAGGCCTGGATTCCTACTTGGGGAACCTGACTCTGGCACTGAGAGTCGTATGCGTCAGGAGGCAAGCGACTATACGGCTCCCACACCTGACTCTGGGGCTGATAGTCGTACGCGTCAGGAGGAGGGCGACCAGACGGCTCCCACACCTGACTCTGGGGCTGATAGTTGTACGCGTCAGGAAGAGGGCGACCAGACGACTCCCACACCTGACTCTGGGGCTGATAGTCGTACGCTTCAGGACGAGGGCGACTAGACGGCTCCCCTTCGTAACCCCGGTACGCAAGACTAAAGTTTTGAACTTCAGTCTTGTACTTCTCAATGGACCTCTTGAGATTGTCAGGAGCCTGCGCGACAAACCAGTCAAACGACTCCAGCTGCTTGAACACCTCAATGCCCTGGTCAACCTAAAAAACATGCATAGAAAAATATGGCTAATCATATTTGACAAATGGTCGATAAGGTGCGCAAATAAATTATCAAACAACACTAGCATGACTTACAATGGCCAATGCCCAGAACTGGTCATAGACCTCACGTGGCGCGTACGATGTCTTCTTCACCTGGGAAGGGCGATTCACCCTCGTGCGCGTCACCCTGAGAAACCACTGTAAGTATTCCTCAGTACTAATGCCGTCGTGCTTCAGCGATACAAGGCTATCATACGTTTCCTGCCAGGTATTCCACTGGTGCACCTCGTCACCCAACAAAATCAAGGCATCAGCCACCTCGAAGTTCGGCCCTCGACCACCCCTGTATGGCCGCATGTCTACAGCGGGTTTTGGTATCCCTTGTGGACAGCCAGCTTGCTTCATAGCTCGATCGGGCATCTGAAACTCACATTCTTCGAAGTGAATGAGCGGCACCCGAACCAAACCTGCCAGCACGTACGACACCGGAAGTTGCCAACACCACTCATCCAACAGATGCATCACCTTGCCATATGGCTGCCACGTCACCTGGGATGCATCTAGTATCTCTAGTTCCCCCCGATAGAACTTTAGATGGTGGTGAGGGTCTACCCGTCTCCACCTCCGGTTGGTCGTAGGCCCCCAGGCCCACACCCTAGGCCACGTCTCATCGGAATCTACCAACGGTTGTGGACGACCCATGGGTAGCCTCTCGTAAGACCAAACCTGTGAATGCAAACATTATATGGAATTAGTAATTAATCCCGAATATATTGACTAAGGATCCTACCAAGAAAATAAATGCTCATACCTGTAATAGAGTCAGGCAGGCGGCAATGGACTTGGCACCGTTTCTCGTAGCCTTATGCAGTGCTCGATATAGGTGCGCAAGGACAGCTGAACCCCACGAATAGGAGTATACCTCCTCAAGATCCTCCAAGAACACCATATACTTCGGATGCACCGTGTTTTTCGAATGCGTCGGAAGTAATATAGCTCCAATAATATACAGAAGGAATGCCTTCGTATACGTCACGAAATCTTGAGGAGTGTATTCATCCGGTAGCACGCCGTACTGCTCTCTCAGCCATTTAAGCTTGACGCCGTTTGTTGTAAGCGCTGCCCTTGGAATTCCCGGAAAATACTGCATAGCCATATTCGCTATGGATGCAGACGGCACGTTCAAAGTAACGGGTCTGCCGTGACATGGGATTCCAAGTATAAATCCGACGTCCTCTAACGTAACAGTCATTTCACCAAACCGGAAGTGAAATGAGTTCGTCTCGCTCCTCCATCGTTCAACTAGAGCGGATATAAGGCAATCGTCGTGTCGAGACCATTTCCCGGGATCGGTGAACAGGGTTAAATTTTGACGGTGTAATAGCTGTATTTGTTCCTCGTTTAGTACCCACTCTTCAAGGTGCCTTGTGCTTTGAATTGTTTCCAAAACACCCCTATCGACACCGTCAAATACGTGCCTCGCGACGTGGTCATCGTCATCGTATAGGATTGATGTATCATGAGGTCCAGAGCTGAAATTCATACCTTTAAGAACAAAATATAATTATAAACCAACTTAGCGTCCATAATATCCATAATATTTACATTCCAAAACTATAACTGGATCTTTAACCTAGCTTACCAACACATTAGCAATAGTCATTATTTCAATGTATTAAAACAAATCCTCAATTCCCACCACTCCGAACGCTTAATTACGCTAGTTCCCACTGAATTTAGCGCCAACGTGGTTATATAGCAATATATAGCCCGATGGCCCCTACACCTCCAACACCTCAAAACCGCTTTAAAGTCAAGTTTTTAAATGTATTACGTCAATTATATACCAAATATATCAGGAAAAATTTTAAAGGGGGCAAGTTACCAAAACACCCGCTACTTATGCAAAATATCCCCTGGCAGTCATCGCCGGTGCGTCACAAGGTTCAGAACATCTGGAACAAAATAAGTTTTCGGGTGTCTCACACCCTTTCCTGAACTAAAAGTTATTTTAAGGTATGAATTTTAAGCTGGATCCTTCCTAGCAAAATAGCCCCCGAACATCGGCAAATTACCGAAATGCCCCTGAGCGTTCACTATCACCCCAACGCCCCCGAACCAGCTTCAAAACAACATTTCAGGTGGTTTACTTACATTTCTGGACTAAAAAGTCGTTTGAAAAACTTGGCACGGGAAAATTACCAAAACACCCCTTGGCGCGGGAAAATTACCAAAACACCCCTACGCGCGCCACGTCAGCTTCAAAACAACATTTCAGGTTTTGTAATTATATTTCTGGACTAAAAAGTCCGTCAAAAAACTTAGCACTGTAAAATTACCGAAATACCCCTCTCGGGGCGGCGAATTACCGAAATGCCCCTGGCATAAAAAAATATCAAAAGTGCTTCGAAATGCTACTTGAGGCTTCCTGAATTCATTCTTGACATAAAAAGTATTTTACGGAGGTTTCGCCCAAAAATCGCGAACCGGTGTCCGGATCAAGCGCTTAAAGGGCCGTTCGGCCAAAAAAATAGGTAACGGCTTCGGAATGGCCCGAATTCCTGGGGAATGGAACTTCCCAACATCCTAGGATTCTCATAAAAGTTTCGCGCGAAATCGCGCTAGCTTGATATTTTAAAATACACTGCAGAGTTACAAGGTTCCCCGTATCAGTTAACCCCTTTCCAGTCTTTGGAAAAATCTGAAATTTTTACCTGAGACAGATCCTTTAAGAATAACTAGGGTCTCTTTTTTGTATTTTGGCAAAATCTAGCTCTAGCTATTTTTTATAAATTCGTGAAAAACTGTCTATATTTGGCACCCTAAAAAATCTCTGTTTTGGAATCTATAAATGTAATACGCTGATTTGTATAAACCTAACATTGAATTATAAGGAAATTCAAAATACTTACTTGTTGTGACTTGATGTATTTAAAGAAAAAACTACCGATCTTCTAGCGGTTATCCACGATCTTCTAGCGTAAAATTTTTTGATTTGTATTGTTGTGGAGATTATGTAGGTGAGATATGAAGTACGAAGGAAGTTGGTAAAAGATGACAGAGTGCAGAAGAAGGGTTCGGGGGAGGGGATTATAAAGAGAGAAGCGAGGAAGAGAGAAGAAAAAAGACAGAAAAAAGTGAGGAAGGGTGGGTGTTTATGCGGTCAAAGGCTGCTGCAAAAAAAAAAATTCGGCAGAAGGACACCACGTTGGGGCATCACGGGGGAGGGAAGGACGACACGTGGCATCGTGGGAAGGACACCAGGTGGGGCATCACGCGGGGGGGGGCGCCACGTGGCAGGGGAGGGGGGCAGGGACCAACCGCGGGTTGTAGGAGCGGTTGGGCCCTGCGGATGAGGGGAGGGGACGCCACGTGGCAGAGGGAGGGGACCAACCGCGGGTCGTAGGAGCGGTTGGGCCACGTGGCAGGGGGAGGGGACGCCACGTGGCAGAGGGAGGGGACCAACCGCGGGTGGTACCGGCGGTTGGGCCACGTGGCATCCCCTCCTTCTGCCACGTGGCAGAGGGAGGGCACCAACCGCGGGTGGTACCAGCGGTTGGGCCACGTGGCAGGGGGAGGGGACGCCACGTGGCAGGGGCGGGACCGACCGCTGGTACCACCAGCGGTTGGTCCCCGCCCCTGCCACGTGGCGTCCCCTCCCCCTGCCACGTGGCCCAACCGCTGGTACCACCCGCGGTTGGTGCCCTCCCTCTGCCACGTGGCAGGGGGAGGGGATGCCACGTGGCAGGGCCATCGCTAATACCGCCGGTTGGCCATGCTGGTGGGCCACGTGGCAGGGGGAGGGGGACGCCACGTGGCAGGGGCCATGGGGTTGGGCCACGTGGCAGGGGTGGGGGACGGCACGTGGCAGGCATATTAATGCCAACCGCTGGTTGTGCATGCGGTTGGTGTCCTTTTTCTCTCTCTCGCCATTTTCTCACCATTTCTCGTGCCATTTCTCGTGCCTTTTTTGCCATTAATGCAGTGACCGTACACCTTTTTCGCCTTTTGTCCCACGTGGCCAACCGCTGGTAAGACCAGCGGTTCGGTGGAGAAATTTGTTATTTCTCCACCGGTGGGTGTGGATCGGTCCCCTATATATATATATATATATATATATATATATATATATATATATATTAGATTCTTAACAACATTATTTTTGAGTGATTGAATAAAAGTCACTAAAAATATTTAATGACCGATAATTGTCATGATACAAAGAGCTATAGCTATGTTCTGACTATCCGAATAGTAGCCAAACTTTTTCAATTTTTTGCTGTTCCACAAAACTAAATGTTTTATAGGATTTGAGCTAAAGGTGCAGGGCCTCACTTCAGTAACACATAATTTTTTTGACCGCAACACTTCAATTATAGCTATATATTTCATTGTTACAATAGTGGTTTTAATAAATTGATCGTCATCATAGACGACATTTCAAGTAGTCCTCAAAGCTGTATTATATAGGAAAAATATTGCCGAACTCTTTAAAGTTAGGGTGTAATATCACGGGGTCTATTAACTATGAAAAATATCAAATACTCGTACGTCTTTTGATCAGATGGCATATTAATGGTGCTAACAGATTTTACAAAATGACTCATTTACTCATTTGTTCTTTGAACTTGTCTTTCACATCACTCTACATCTTTCCAAGAAACAACCCCCCTCCTCAAACGCCACTGATTTTCCTTCGCCGCCAGCATCTCCCCTCACACATAAATATACAGACATTTATGTGTGTGTGTACATGTGTAGCAGCGGCGGCGACATCCATTCACTACGCAGAGCCATTTTGGAGGGTGGGGGAATGTGCAGTAGTATGGGTGATATGTTATGGATTTGAGTTGAGGTTTGGCTTTGTGTGGACATCTGCACATTTGTACGGTGGTGGTGATGGTATAAGTTGTTGTGAAAATCTACCAAAATCTATATGCAGAGCTACCAAAATTCAAGATACGCACTTGCAAGGAGTCCAACAAAATCAGCATGATAATTGAGTACAAATGGATGAAAGGGAACCTCAAGCTTTGAATGAAGCGACAAAGGGCCTTGAGAAATAAACTCAAGATCTCGAGTTCGAATCTCCATATTGACAAGCCATATAAATTGCAATTCTAACTATTTTTGGGAAAAAAAAAAAAAAGGAGGGGGGAGGCGCAACAACGAGGATTGGGAAGTTTTAAAAGAGAGAGGGCAAAGAATTGTAGATAAATTATAAAGGGTAGTAATGATATTTTAAAGGGCTAATTATACTTATATCCCTGAGATTTGAGAGTAATTACAGACAAGGATAATAGTTTGGACAAATTATATTTATGTCCGTTGACCAGACGAAATCTTAAAAAAACCTAACGGTTTTAACAAAATGATTTTACTGCCCTTATATTAGAAAGTTATTTTTTAAATGCCATTGTCTCTTTTTAGAAAAGAAAATCAGAAAAGAAAAACCCTAATTTTTTATAAAAATATGTCTGAACTTTACTCTCTCTCTCTCTATCTCTCTTTCTCTCTCTTTCCCCACCCTTTCCCAACCCACTTCGCCACCACCCTCCCCCCACCCTGCCCGCTGCTACTCCCCCACACCTCCGTCAGACCACGCCGCCATCGATCAACCCCCTTCCTCTCCCAATCCCATCGCAACCCCCTCCCTCGCCTAACCTCATAGCGGCGCCACAGCCGGTCCTCACCACCCACCACTGCCAATCTCTCGTAACCACCACCGACCACCTCTGCAATCACCGGAGTAAATCCCCGTCGCCCATTATCTCTACGTCATAATACTCCTCACAACGGTGTAGATCGAGCAGCTGTGGTGGGGTGGGGTGGGTTTGCCAAAGGGCTTGATGGCGTGGTGGGGTGGGGTGGGTTTGCCAAGGGGCTTTCCGGCGTGGTGGGGTGGGGCTAGTCTGCCGGATGGTAGGCCGAGAGAGGCTGCCGGTGGCATGGGGTGAGGGAAGAGGCTTGGGTTGCCGGCAGCATGAGGTAAGGGAGTGGGCGGCGAGATCAGATTTAGAGAAGAGAAACCCTAATTTGAAAGTTAGGGTTTTGAAACCCTAATTTTAAGGTTTCAAAACCCTAATTTTTAAATCAAGGTTCAAATCCTCCTAATTTTAGGATTTCAAAAGCTAATTTGCAAATTAGTTGCAAAATCTAATTTTTAAAAAATTAAGTTTTAATTTGAAAATTATAAAAATTATTTAGGATATACTGTACAAGGACAGTATTGTCATTTTTAAAATACGTAATAATAAAAAAAAAACACTTTTTGGACTTAACCCTGATGGATGGATATGGCTGATACATTTTAAAAGTGTTTGGTCACGGAATGTTATATTTTAAAATTTAGTATCCTTGATTGTAATTATACCATAACCTCAAAGACATAAGCATAATTAATCCTATTTTAAAATATGGTACGCTGACATAAGTAGGAAATGTGATATAATAGAAGGGCGTGTATGTGTATAAAAATAAAAGGATCTTATAATAGAACGGTGTTAGGATTTCCCCTGTTAGAAAATGTAGCAAGGTAAGTTTCAAACAATGGGAGTTGGGAGGGAAAACAAGTTTGTGGACGGAAGACGTGGAGGGAAAGGTCTGACGAGGATAGGAGTAAAGGTGATCAACATGAATGACGTCGCCCCTCTTTCCGCTACCGCTATACTCGGGGAGGTGGACGACCCCTCGAGACACGCGGCGCCCTGTAATCGTTTGGACCACAAGTGGGGACCCAGTTGACGCACGCGCCAAGTGGAAGCAAATCAGCTCCTTACGCGTGTGACAACACAGAAGAGTTGGACCACCCTGACTCCTGTGGTCCGCCGCCAGCTTAATCAATGACAAGTAGCACTGTGAGGGAAGTGGTCCGCAAAATAAGCGGGTCCCACCCGTGAAAAGTGGATTTTGGGACCGCTACGTGGGGATCAATTTTTGGCGGTGGCTCAAATTATTATGTTGCTAATCACAAATACACTGACTAACTGAAACTATAAATCAGACGCTGCTTTCGCCACTTGTCTCCGGTTTTATCGTTAACGAGCATTGTAGAATACGAATTGTCATGACACACCCATCAAATTAATAATATAAAATATTTATCATGTATAAATATTTATTATCACATTCGATAAAATGAATTATACATTATAAAAATTAGAAATAGTTATTCACTATTTAAGCTTTTATTTTATAAAATTTCAGTTGTCATCATTCTAGATAAGTAGTTATATAACATCAAAATGTGTTACACCAAATCATATTTTTCTTTTATATATAATATAGATTTATATATATATATATATATATATATATATATATATATATATATATGACTTAAAGCTTTTTAATAACAAAAAAAAGAGCGTGAGTGATAAAAAGTAAATTCCTTTCACCAATTTTTAAAATTGTAGCAGCAAAGTATGATGTCTTTGCTGGTATCTTTATGTTGCTAGAAACTCTTTTGTCTCCTTCAATCGTGATATTTTGCCACTTTAGCGAACATTTCTGTCGTTTAAAGCTCATTAACCACTAATTTTTTAATAGCTTCTATCTTATTACATATTTTTTAGGGCTTCTATCCCTTTACGACATAAGTTATATCGTTGCTGGGAATTATTATACTTTTAGGGATAAAACTAGGGGTAAACACAATTTGCCCCCATCATATTTCTTTGTCCATAAAACTTTCCTTTTTGATTTTTTTTTCTAACAACTAGCCCCCTTCAACTATTAACCTTTTACAAACTGCCCCTGAAATTCGGATCATGGTTTTGACAATGATCACATGACCTAAAAATACATAAATATGTTGATAGTTTTGAAAAAGCGAGGCTACACAATAAAGTAGGTACTTTTCTGCCAAAGAGTTTGTTCCCAACCTATTCAAGTCTCACCGAAAGGCTCACTGGGGTCCCATTTTTGCATGACACGTTTGCACAGGGAACATACAATATTCAACACCTCCAACCGGTCAAAGGTGCAAGCTCAAGTCATGTCCACTTCTCACTTTTTCCACGTGACTTCGTCACCAAGAAGCTCAGCCTTGCGCGACTGCTCATCATGCTCCAACCGTCGCACTTTGCCCGTCGGCGCACCTTAGCGCTTACCGAAGGAAGTCGGCCTCGGCCTTTCCCCAAAGGGTTGGCCTTTGGCTTCCACACTTAGCATCCTCATTACTCTTCAAGGGCACAGACGTCACTCCACGACCCCCGTCGCCCGGACTTCACTCCGCGAACCCCGTCGCCCGAACGTCACTCCGGGACCCCTGTCGCACAGACGTCATTCCGTTGGGCCCCCATCGCCCCGATGTCACTCTGTCGCGCCCGTGCACCGCGATGCTGATACAACCGTGCCCTAGGCTCCCTGTCACACTACAGTGCCCTCGGCACCATACGCACAATGTCGCGCCCATGCGCTGCGCCATCTCCATGACATGTGCCCCGGGCACCATACACACTCCGTCGCGCCCATGCGCTGCGCCACTGATACAGTCGTGCCCCAGGCTCTCTGTCAAAATGTGGTGCCCCCGGCACCAAGTATTGTCTCGTGACGATCGTCGCCGCTCTCATGCGCCACACTCATTGTCTCGTGCCGTCAGCACCGCGCCCATGCGCCACAATCATGTTACATGCCCCCGGGCACCACTCTCATTCACCACAACATACGCACCTTGCCTTGGTCGTGGAACATGCTTCGACCCACTCTCCGGAGTGCACAGCATCCCGCGGGGATAGGCGGCTCCTTTGGGACACTATCTCTGCCAGGGAGCTCTTCAACTCCCTTTCTACCAGGTAGACTGCTACTCCGGGATGCTACCTCAGCCCGTCAGGTAGACGGTTCTCCCGGGATGCTACGTTGACGCGCTCCGAGTGCTTCGGTATAAAGACTCACCCGCGGGGATAGGCGACTTCTCCGGGACAGTATCTCCGTCAGGAAGCTTTTCAACTCCCCTTTCGCCAGGTAGACGGCTCCTCCGGGATGCTACCTCGGCCAGTCGGGTAGATGGCTCCTCCGGGATATTACCTTGACGCGCTCCTAGTGCTCCGGCACAAGGACTCACCCGCGGGAATAGGCGAATCCTCCGGGACACTATCTTTGCCAGGGAGATTTTCAACTCCCCTTCTATCAGGTAGACGGCTCCTCCGGGATGCTACCTCGTCCTATGGAATAGGCGACTCTTCCGGGACATGATCTCCGCCAGGGAGCTTTTCAACTCCCCTTTCGCCAGGTAGACGGCTCCTCCGGGATGCTACCTCAGCCCGTCGGGTAAACAGCTCCTCCGGGATTCTACCTTGACGCTCTTTGAGTGCTCCGGCACAAGGACTCACCCCCGGGATAGGCGACTCCTCCGGGACACTATCTCTGCCAGTTTGCCTGCGTCACTAGCCTACGTGCTCTGGCACTGGGGGCTTGCGTCGGCACCCCTATGGACTATGACCCCCGGGTCACTTCGAGACGGGAGCAGGTCTTCAGAGGGCATCGAGCCTAGTTCGCCTGGCAGTTGGGCGTCGGGTCTTGCATACCACTGCCAGGCCTATGGGACTCTGCAAGGGCTTCGATTGGAGGCTAGACCAAAGGGGTTCTCTGGCCACACCGATGCTGTGAGAGCCAGTCTTTCCAGACAGAGCGACGCTATGCTCGGTAGGCCGGGTGAATATGCGATTCAACAGTTCGTGGAGCACCGGCAGCTGTGGACCCCTCGGTGACGTGTCACTCCCGGGGAGCGCCACGTGTCGCATGATGACATCATCATCTCAACCTATATAAATAGAGGTCTTGAAAATTCATTTGGCAGGTTTTGGATATTTTCACTTTCTCACTCTAAAATTCTAGAAAGAGAAACATACAGGACCCTGACTCTGGACCTAAGCATCGGGCTATGATTGTCGTTGTGTATTCACCCTGCGCCATTGCCATCGTAGCACTGCCACCCTCAGGCTCTGTCTGGGAAGCCCTTGGTCTCTACCCTTGTTGTGTCCCACATCATCACACTTGGCATCTGACTCGAACTGCATTCCTTGTGGCACCTCCACGTCGACTGCAAACCCATATTTCCCTGGCATCATTATGGGGACTCCGCTGAGGAGGTGAGTATCGCAGTGCAGTTCATCCCGTGCCCGACACATCCAAGCAATCATGCCTCAGCAACGTAAGGCTACCAGGACTACCAATCATAGCCTCAACCAAGCCATCCATGAAGTCTCATTTTCCAGACTTAAAAAATTTTCAAGCTACGTTGCTCTTGCACAAGTCTACTGACACCACTCTTCATACCATCACCCACTACCTTGGGGGCTTTACCCCTTCCCAACCCCTTCAGCGTCACATCCCATACTGACTTGGTACATGGTGCGCGAGGTGGTTCGAGCCACGTTACTAAGTCACAACTCTGTCAGTTGACACCCCCCCAGGTCTCGCGACCGCCCCTACCGGGTATGCATGCAACACGCCTCACCAACCCTCCCTTACCTTCGTCGCTCAGTGGGTCATCGATGCCAGCCCATTACCCTCAGTGGTCTCCCTCGCCATCCATGACTCAACCCAACACTTAGAAAAATTTTCATTTTTTTCGCAACCGGTCATCCATTATCACCCTCAGCGATCTCCCTCGTCACTCTTGTCCGAGCTCAACACTTAGAAAAAAAAATTTGTTACAAAAAATTTTCACACCCCTTCTCTTTAGACTTCGTCCAACACTCGGGAAATCTTCTCAACACTTAGAAAATTTTCTCACCCCCTTCGCACCCCTCCCTCTCTCCCATCGGCCTCGGCCCACCCCCTTTCCTTCCCCCCATCTGCCTCGCGCCGCCCCTCTTCCTTTCCCTCCGGTCAGCCTTGACCTCGGCTAAGTGGCCTTGGTCGGCCTCGACCTCACAACCATGGTCGGCCTCAGCCCCCCTTTCCCTTCCCCCCCTCAGCCCCGGCCGCCCCCATCCCCCCTCCCTCACTTCTACCCCCGCAAGACCTCAGCCACTGCTCGGCCTCGAGCGGCTTCCCTTCCTCCTTCTCTTTCCCCCTTCCCCCTTCCAACTCCACCTCTTTCCACCTGTCGGCCTTGGCCAATGGGCCTTGGTCGACCTGGGCCTCGCGGCCTTGGTCTGCCTCGGTCACTTGGTCGGCCTACCTTGGCACTCCATCCCCATACCATCTCCACTTTACTCCAAGCCCCTCCATCCCTTCACCCTCGGTCATATCATTAATAAGCAAGCAGTACAAGATAGAGTACAATAAAAGAAAAATAACAGGTGACCACTTCCCCTACAATGTAACAACAGACAAGGACCGAACATAACCAGACGTCCTTGAATATCGGAGAGTGGCTAAAACAAGACCGGCTTTATCGCCAAAGAACCTACACCCGAAGACTACCCGCATAAAGATTAGTACACTTTTACCGGAGTCAAGACACTAACTATACACAAGGGACAACCACCCTGTCCCAAAGGTATGCCCACGACCAGAAAAAAGATAAGAAAAAATAAAAAAAACTACAAAACCCAAAAGATAAGCCCAAAACTTAAGAACACAACAAAGTCAACGATGCAAGTCATGTGCCCAAACTACATAGCTGCCAACCATGCACACCAAGTGCCCCTCGAGCCCCATGCTCTCGCGCCACCTCACACTGCACCACGCTACCCACCACCGAGCCTGGTACCGTCACCATCGCCGGCCACCATTCCTCTGTCAACCACAACTAACTCCACCACCGGTTGCCAAGAACCACCACAGCCATTGCCAACCACCCTCGCCCCACCTCAAACCATAACCCCACCTACGCAATCCACCCCCATAGACCACCAATTCCAACCAAACACTCCCCACACCGACATCACACAGAGCTACCCACCAATGTTATCCAACCCATAAGGAACTAAGAGAGGGGGGAGGGGCACATACTAGGGAAAGGGAAGAAAAAGAAAAGTGACCACTAGCAGGAAGAAAACCTCCCTTGGCCACCCTATCTACCACCACCATGACCCATGACACCCACAGTACCCCATGCCCAACCCACCATGAACCACTATGAACTCCGACCTCAAACCATGAGGCAAGCCCAGCCCATCATAGACCGAAACCCAAATAGGAGACGAGGCAACCAAACCGCAACCACCACCTACCACCAGCAACCCCAGCACCAGTTAAACCACAGTCCCAGCCCATGCCACCCAAACGCATACCTCAATCCCAGGCGCAACAGCCAACCACAACTCTCCAAGGTCGTGAAGAGCGCCAAAAGACTCAATTAGAGGGAAATTACAGACATCAAACCGCTACTAAGTATGTACAAAGCCACCACTCGCCGAATAATTGGCAGTGGTGGAAGAATCTCCTATCGGCGGTGAAGAGTCGAGTGAGGAGAGAAAGGGAGATAGGGGTGCAGAGAGGATCTAACATTGGTGAGTTCTTGAGTAATGATAACATCATCAACTAAAAAAGGCATTTCTGTTGTTTTGATATGAAATACTTAAGCAAGGTTTTTTTTTTTTGGCTACCATCTTAATGATAATTTGTCCATCGTATTATACAATTAGATGGGTCTCAAGTCACTAAGCATTAAAGGTGCCGAGCATCTTGGGATCAGTTCCAATAACGTATTGTTAGTTTCCCTAAGAATATGGCTAATCAGAGGAAACACAAGACCGCTAAGGTGATAGGTCTTTCAAGAAAATTCCAACACTGTTGATATACTATGGTAGGGATGTCATTTAGGCCCGCTGCTTTAACTGGTTGAATTTCAAAGAACACCTTTTTGACTTCTTATTTTATTAAACAAAAAGAAAAATAAGAAAAACCCTTAAAAAAGACTCTAAAATGTCCTTAGACTACTGATCTTTTAAAAACAGAGAAATAGATTTGGGGATTAAACTATACGCAGGAATGTGTTAGGCACTTGTCATATACTTTCGGTCTCTGCTTCATTTTTATTTATCTTTAGATGTAAACATACAAATATGCAACAAAACTTAGTTGCAATCCCTCTATTTTCTATTTGAATTCGACAGCTAGGGTCAAGTGGCCTACGTATCAGGTCGAACAAAGCAGAATCAAAACCATCGTAGTTCGACTCGGACCCTACGGGAGGCTACATACGTTTTGGTCTTAGACTTGAACTAAGAAATGAAAGACTTTTTTTGATAATTTTTGTATAATGGAAATGTGGTCACTAAGAGCCTAAAAAGCAGTAAATATATCCCGAGAATGCGATTATCTAGAAGACTCGGGAATGCTTTGTGGCAGATCCACGATGCAAGTGACTTAAAGTGTTAAATTCTCTTAAGAGATGATCTACCATTTCTATTAGAGAAATTGTTTAAAAGCTCTGGAGAGGAAAATATAGTCCTTTAAAGTGTTGACCGAAGACTTTTGTTATAAAAGTCTGGGGAGACAAAAATGATAAAGATTGCTATCTCAATCTGTGATCTGGTGATAATGAAAAAATACTTGATAGAAAACAAAACTAAAAAAAGTCAACAAAACGGTCGCTTAGTCAATCAACCGGCCGGTTCATCCCTTGGACGAACAAGCCAGTTTTGGACAAACTAGCCAACTCACCCCTTAAAATTTGAAGACTTTTTTGTTGAATTTTGAGACATTATCTATCCTTAATTTGGTAGTTATCTTTGAAAATACATATATATGAACCAAATTTGGTGGTAATTGTCTCCATGTTACACCAAGGACATTATCTGTCTATGGTGTATGGATTTTTTTATTTTTTATTTTTTATTTTTGGACTCTATTGAAGAGTAGTACAGAAGTTCCAACATTAATTCTAAGGTCCCCCAAGGTAAGTCAAAAATACAATTGCTTCCCTCATTGTTTCCGAAATGGCACTTCCTACCCTATCTAATTGTCGGGTTCGATCACTTTTTTTTTGGCACGCAGATTAAAGATTTAGGTAATATACTATATGTTTCGCATTCTACGCTTTCGAAATAGGAGAGGAAGAAAGTGAGTTAGGAGAGAGAAAATGAATTAGTGGACTGTTAAATATGGAGAGAAAAATAAAATAAAATAAAATAAGTCTAAAAAGGTAAATATGTACAAATACTTATAAAATCTTTCTTAATTTGAAAAATGAGCAATTTTTGTGAGACGGTCCAAAACAAAAATATGATCAATTTATATGGGACGATTGGAGTATTAGATACTAATCAAGAGTTGAGTTACTAAGTTACAATATACTTTTCCAAAAATTGAGTGAACTCAATTAGACCTGGCAAATGGTTAACCCACCAGATACGGGTAAAATGGGTCTGAGAAAGAATTATTCGACTTTTTACGGGTAGCCCTTTTTCATACATGTACGCTACCAAGTAGTCCAGGTAGGCCGCAGGTATGTATCTTCAATTGCAGATGGTGGATCTGATCTGTGAGTGTGGACTCTATGGATCTGTGAGTGTGAGGTGAGAAGGATATGTAGGTCTCCTTGCTTCAAGCTCATGTGGACTGTGGTTTGTCATTTAAAGAGAAAAGCGGTGGCGGAGGCAAGAAGCAACTAAGGACAATGGAAAAGGACGACAGCAAGGAACTATGATTGTGCGTAAGGACGGTGAGGAGCTACAATTGTGTCACTGGCGAGACCTATAGTCGTGTCAGCGACAAGATCAGTGGTCGTGATGGCGGTGAGGACTGTGGTCTATGGAGTTCTGGACTGGAGTGAGGAGTTTATGAATGTGTGTGAGTGAGAGAAAAGAGAGAGGGGTGGCAGGTGGCAGCAAGGAAGTGAGAGGAGAAAGAAATGAGTGAAGGTGAGGGATATGTGAGAGAGGCGATGACAGGCAGAGTAAAAGGAGATGAGAGTGAAAATATGTTACCCTAAAAGCTAAGAAACCCTAAAAATAAACCAATTGGCATATATAACCCAGATAATCGGGTAACTCAGGTAATCTTGACCGAACAGGGATCTACGTGCCAGTTCGGGTATGAGTAAAATTTTACAGGTCTTGGTATGTGATACATGTACCCGGGTTTTTTCAACAGCTCGGGTAGACGTGCAGTTGCGAGTACTTTTTTTCCAAGTCTAAACTCAGCTTCAAAATTAAATAAGTTAACTCACAAACAATATATACCTCTAAGAGTTAAAGTCCAGTTAACACAACTTCGATGTTCATTTTCTCCAACCAATCACCACCCTAACAATTTCTTGAAACTCACCACCCTAACAGATTTTTGAAACTCAAATGCCTTGTAACTTCAAACCTCAACACATTATCTACCACTGCTACCACCTTTGGGCCCCACTAAGGCTAACGATTCACAACACCACCGCCAACACTGTAATCCCAGCAACCACCACCGCGCTGCAACAGCACCACCAAACACCAGCCTATTTCTATCAATAACCATCTCGATTGCATTATAACTCCAAATCTCAATACAATAATGGACTATTAGCACCACCTACTATGGCTAGCGATCCACAACACCACCACCACCAAACCCGCCATTGTAATCCAAATAGCCTGTTTATGAGTATTGAGCGAGAAAAAAGCAAGAGAATGAGAGAGGAGCAAGGAAGAGAAAAAAAAAAAAAAAGGAAGGATTTTGAGTTTCCTTCATCTTGTTTGCAATTTTGATAGGGGAAAGCAAGCTATTTTTTGTGTTATTTGTGAGCTGGAGAAAGAATAGACTGAAATGGTGTTAGTTTTTGTTAAAAGATGATATGGGAATGTTGGTACTAAACACTTTCCTTTCTCTATATTTCTTCTGAATTTTGGAGCAAAAGAGTTAAAAGAAAAATGCCTAATAGTTCTCTTTTTTTTTTTTTCTGATTCTCTTCTTTTCTTTGCTTCTAAAGACTCACAAACAATCAAGTTGAAGAGAACGAGCCCTTTTTCCTTCCATTTCCTTTATTTTCTCAGATTCAAAAAACTAAAAAAATAAGGTAGAAAACCACCATCGCTGCAACAATCCCGACAACCACTGTCGCTGCAGTGCCGCTACAACACCACCGCCAAACCCTTTTTAATATCTCTTCGGGTCTGTAATGGAATCTATGCATAAAATAAATGCTGCCATCACAACACCACCTCCGAAAATGATGTCTATCATCCATTTTTCTATTTTTTTTTTTTTTTGGGTTAGATTGTCAAATCTGACTCTTGGGGTAGATCTATTTTGAATTACGTAGTTTTTCTTTCGCCAGATTAGGTGGTCTGAATGGTAGCAATGGTTGGGTCGCAAAGAACAATGTCTCATTAGTGGTGGTGGTGCAAATGTTCAAGGACACATAATTTGAGGGTAAAACGAAAAATTAGTTCTGAAGTTTTACCTGAGCTAAGGGGTAAAATGGGCAGTCATGGAGATATATTCAATGACATCAGCAAATTCAACCGTGTCAGACTTGGTAAACAACTCCAAGGGAGGTCGGTGTAACCGATAATCAGACTAGGAGGAGGGAAAGTGCCATTTTAAGGGTGGAATTCATATTTTCAACTTACCTCAGGGGATGTCGATGTAATTAACCATTTCCAATATGATTTGATCCAATTTAAAACAGCTATTTCAAAAGAATGAGGCTGTTTACATACCATTTTTTTACTATTTGCACACCCTTTATGTGTATTATTATTCATCAAAAGCAAGTGCAATTGCATATAGATTTATTAGCTATATAAATAAAATTTTTAAAAGATAATGCGAAAAACAACCTCATCCTTCTTAAAATTACCATTGTCGCATCATTTGGATAGCTTTAGATTGAGAACTCTCTTTATCAGATTCTAGAGCCTTAATTTTCAATATGTTGGCATGAACTAAATAGAGGGTCATGCTAGTTACTTGAACTAAATGTCATTAATGTTCTACAATGTCCCTAAAAATAAAAATTTATCTATGAATGTGTTATTTTAACCACGAGTGACGTTTTACGTGTATTAATTAACAACTACTTGCCGCCATTAGTGTTGAAAGTTTAAAAGTGTCGATTTTGAAGGGCTAACAAGTTGAAAAACAGTGCGTTAACTCGAAATTGCAAAATGCATAGGGGCGTATGTCTATCTTTTTTTATACTCCAATTTTGTAATGATGGCAAAAAAAATGATCTTTTTTGTACTTTTATCATTTTAAATATTCATTTTGGATACAAAATCTAAATAGTGCCAAAAAAAAGCGAAAATACCTTAGAGGTGTTTTCACCTTTTTTCACCTTTTTTTCCAACACAGATGAATCCGTGTTAGAGAAACATACCCCCACTCTATTGTTCACCCTTTCCCTCTGGTACGGAAGCTATTCGCCTTTTCTCTCTCTTCAGTTTCTCTCTAGTTTTCACTTCCAATGCCTGGATCTTCAACTCCCTCTCACCCCATCCCCTCAAGCTGCCCATACCAGAAGTTAGAGTTAACTCAGAGCTCTGAGCTTTCCAATCGATTCACTTCACCAAGACGCCCGGGCTCGGAATGGGATACTTCACTAAGAAAGTAGCATCGGGGGAGTCGACTTGGAGTTAAAGAGTGAGATTAAATTCGAATTTACTTCACACAGAAAGCAAATCTCGACGAAATGGATTAGCAGGCTTTTCTTGTTCGCATTCACTGGTAGGAAGATTTTGTAGGAAGTGGGTTTTGGAAAAGAAAAAAAAAGCAACTAAAACTGGTGCAATATACCGGAGATGGAGGAATCCACGACGAAGCAACTAAAACGGCAATGTAGAGCAGATTAGTGACAGTCGAGGTCCTGCCGGAATCCACGACGAGATTGCCGCAAATGGCGTCGGCCATCACATCACCCTCATTGGAAAAGTCGAGCAGGTTGTCAATGACCGCCGAGGTCTCGTCGGAATCACAGCGTTGCCTTGTTGTTCTTGTTGTTGTCGAGGTCTCGTCAATGACCGCCGAGGTCGTCACTCACAGCGTTGCCTTTGTTGTTCTTGTTGTTGTCGGCAGGAAGAACTGGAAGGAGGAGAGGCAGAACATTGTTTGCGGTAAAGGTAATACCGAAAAAAATGGTGGTAACGGTAATGAAAACGGAAATGAAAATGGTAAACATACAAAAACAACTGAAAAAAGTAGACACAAAAAAGTGGTAAAAAAATAAAAGTACACAATCATAATTTGTGATTGGATACGAAATATTAAAAACGAAAATACAATATAAATATACAAAACGAAAAGTGTAAATGTACATGCCTATAGTAATTCATGGGATCTATTCCCACCTCAATAATTCAATCACAGATCAAATCATTAAGGAATCTTTCAAACTTGTTTGGTACTTGATCACGCCTAACACCGAAGTTGCTTGTTCCAAAACTTTACAAACAGTCGGAAAAATAGACAAACAGTTCTAGTCACAAACGTTTTCGTACCAATGTACGTAGCTAGATTGAAATTCTATAAGATGAGAACTTTTCAAGATGTCAACATTGAATTATCAATTAATTCGTTACGCGTGATAAATGGCACTGCCCCCATTGATGTGACCCATCTCCATATCGATAATATCGGATGTTCGTGTTTCTTATCGAAGACTTCTAATTTGTTCTTGCTTGTTACATGCTTTTTCCATCCTCAATGGTTGCTAAAGCAATTTACGCATACTAGGAAAGTTCTATCCTTTTGGAAAAGTTGAGGAGATAAAATATCCTAAAGTGGTTAAGATTAAATGCTCAAGTGGATAACATGTATATGGAATTGTTTCAAAAAAGGTTAATGCAATAGAAGATGCTTAAGCATGGAGGCTCGTAGATCGAATAACACCATCTATTGTTGCACTCGATTCTATGTGGTCGCGTCTGTTTGATGCCTTCTCTGCGAGTGTGAGTGTGTGGGGGTGGGGAAGGGGAAGGGGAAGGGTGGGATGGTCATATGAAATTCTTTTCTTGGTATATGGTAAACATAGTCATCGGAGTATCTTTGTTGCAAAAAAAAAAAAGACTTGGCTAGTTTATCATCCAAGTTCTCAAAATTAAGTACAACTGATAGCACCACCACTTAAAAATAGAAATAACAAAAGTAATGCGTGCTTTGACATCAAGCGAAACACAGATTTTTTGTCACAACATGTGAGTTGATTTGTAAAATTTCAAAGATGATATTATTAGAGAGACAGCCCAATGCACTTGTTTGGATTTGGAATTGGAATTGGAATTATGGAACACCTTTTATGGGATAAGGTTGTGCTGAATTATGGGTGGCATTTATAGCCCACACTTTGCTACCTAATGTTCATCCCTCCTCCTTTAGCCTCCAAATTAGGCTTTCCTCATGGACCACACCAGCACTTGGGGAAGCTCTCCTTCAAGGACCACAAAAGCACTTAAGTGTCTCTCTCTTCCATGAAGCATTTCAAATTCCTAAAAGAAGATGAAAAGGAGAGTTGGAATCCACCATGTATAATTTACCCTGCCGATGTACATAAATGTCCTTCACACTACATTAAATGACCTTTCGTTTGAGTTTTAGAAGTTTCAATCTCTAGCTTTCAACACTTCTAGCATGATAAAGAAAGGTAAGATGGCCAACACTGAAAATCTAAAGGTTAGAATTAATACAAAGTGGAGTCAATGTTTTGCCTCCCCTTCTAACATCTTCTCGCATAAGTAGAGGAGTAAGTTTGTCAAAAGATTCTCCTCGCTTAATTTCTGACGGTTCGATTTAAACAGTATTGTGTCTTTTTTCGTTGCGTATTGAACACGTAAAATAAAAAACACTATTCTCACTATCAAATCATATCATATCATATGAAAAGAAGAAAGACAAACAATGAGCAAAGTACTTGGGGAATAAAGTAGAACATACATCACGCAAGGCTCCATCATTCGAAGTAACCGTGCTTGACTCAAGATTCTTTTCTAGGCCAAATTCTTGGTTAATATAAATTCTTTTATGTAAATCCAAAAGGAAAAAAGAAAAGATGTAGACTTTCTGTTGGATGTTACACTTTACAAATTTTAGAGGAAAAAAAAATGGAAATTCATACGTACCATCATTTATTTTTTTAGGTCTTGTAATCATCCGGGAGATAACTTAGTATAATAATTTCATCGATCGCATAGATATATTATTTGGCTCTCTTATGATCGATAATTGTGATAGACGAACAAAATCGATCACCAGAGGCGTTTACTACAAATTTACACCTACAACTTTTAATTCATGAGGAGAAAGGGTTCATGCGTATGTATTCGTTGTCAACTTATTATTCAGTTAAAATAAAGCGTGTACAACAATTGGAATGATTCACTAAAAGCGTGTACAACTTTTAGTTCTATAACGAAAGAAAGAGTCAGCCAATAGCCAATCTTGTGCACTAAAGATTTTAATACTCCACTACTTGCTTTGGTTTTCATATGGGAAGAGAGCTTCAACCGCATGAGTTTGATTAGCTCATTTGAAGATGTAAGGACATGGTAAGGCGTGATGATAGGCGTTCTAAATTCCATTTGTGTACGAACTAATTACCACTCCTCTAGAAATGATCTGTGCAAAACCTTTGCCATTCCCTAAATTTTCATTGATGATCCTTGTTAATATTAGTTAAGGAAACTATTGTAATACTGGAGTTTTCTAGAATTTTAAATGCATATATAATCATGACTTTAAGAATACCTAGATCATGCCATTTTGCTCTTGATTATAATCTCAGTTCATGAAAAATAATATCTTAAGTTTGTAATAAAATTATTGGAATACATTTATTTGTATGATAACAAATTTTTCATATGATTATTATCTTTCTATATTCCACTATAACGCGGCATACCACCTATTGCACAGCAACATTTTTCTCATATAGTTACCGTCTTTGTATATCGCACTCTTATGAGTGATAGGATTATGTAAGACTCAATTGGTAAAGACTTCAATTTATTTGAACATAAATGACTAATGTTTTTTTTTCTTTTGGCTTGAAAAACTTTAAAGTTTTGATCTGCATGGGGTTAAATGGCTAATCATTTTTTAAAAAACAACCTTTTTAAATTTGAAAACGTTCTAAATATTGAGGGTGTTTATGACTTCTAAAAAGGGAGGCTAAATTACAATCTTTTGCACCAAATTTAAACTTTTTTTTTTCTAAAATGGTGTAAGGTTCACTAATGCATATTTCAGTAATAAAAGAGTATAAATATGACCAAAACAGGTGAAGATCTAGGCCCATCTTAAAATGGTCCCAAGGGTTTAAAGGGCTAAACACAATACCTTTTTTTAAAGTAAAAGGTCTACAAAAAATCAAGGATGTTTATTACTTTTAAAAGGGTGAGGCCAAACTACAATATGTTTGGCTAAATTTAAATATTTTGTTGCTAAAGAGGTTAATAATACATCTTTCAGCGACAAAAGAGTATGAATATAACTAAAAAAATGATCCCAAGGGAATTAAATGGCTAATATTTTTTTGTTAAATGTATCCTTTTTACATTCATAAAGTTTTACAAAAGCTAAGGGCATTTTCTATTTTTAAAATAGTGAGGCTGAATTAAAGCATTTTTGGGTAAATTTTATCATTAGGTCACTGAATTATATGTTCACTAATGCATCTTTTAATAACAAAAAAGTATAAATTAACCAAAACGAGTGTGGATTTAACCTAATCGTATAAATATGTTACTAAGTCTCTACTCACCTTAAAAGAAACCCTATCAAAATATATTTGTAAAACCTGTCAACATAAAAAATGATAAGAATAAAACCTTAATTTTTGCTACTCTTTAGAGGAACCTTTTCTAAGTTCAAGTGTTATTATATTATTTATATCATTTTTTATAATGGACTGGCTATTATATCTATTAACTTTGACATATAACTATAAACTTAAATTTATCAACATAGGACCGACTTAGAATCTCTAAAAGTTTGAAAGGCCTTCTTTTCTCAACTTTCATGATGAATTTATGTGTTGTTTTGTGTTTGATAAAATACTGAGTTGTTATAAATTTTCTAACTCTCAAAACAAGTGTCATTGGTAATATTTTTTTTCCTTTCACTTATGATATGGTTCTTATAATCCGATGAATGATCTAGAGTAGAAATTCTCCTTAATGAACTTTTGTGCAGTTTGTATTTGTATTATAAATGTAACGGGCATGTATATAGGATGAAAATTTTAAGTTTGTAAACATTATTGAAATTACTTCATCCGTTACTATTATCTCATATTTTCTTCACATGATTCATTTCGTAGTACACATTTTTAAAGGGCATATACTTATATATTGGCCTTCTTGATGAGTAGGCATGTTAATGTGAAATAAATTTACATTAGTAACACGTCAGTTCTTTCCATGTTGAGAAGACTTTATTACTTTCCCGAAAAGGGTTTGGCCTGGAATTGCTAAGGACTTCCCAACTTTCTAGTTCTCGAGAATAAGAAGGATCAGTTTGGAATGGGGTACAAGCCAACCAAGAAGGAGAAGAAGAGAGCTATCAAAAAAATGGGCCAGACCAAGAAAGATAAAGATAATAGACAGCTCATGAATTTCAATGCCACAAATAAGGTTCCTACCCTAAATGGACATTTCATTAAAGAACAAGAAAGAGAACTTTACTACGGATTTCGAAAGCCTGTCTACAATGCAGAAATAGGGAAGCTGATCGACGGATGAGAAATCTTTTATCACTGTGAATGGGTTGAGGATGAAGAACTACCGAGTCAAACTGAGTCGAGCAAAGAAGACACCCCCGATTGGATGGACTTCATGGAACCGGAAGAAATGACAGCATGCTTCATATATATGCATATCCTGGTGCTTATCTCCAAAGTGGACGACCAGACTGTGGACCCAGTAAGCCTAATCACTCCATCACAAGGCAACATGCGGAATTAAATGATCGAGTACGGACTACTAACTTTGGGAAAGATTACCAAAAGACGTCTTACTACCGAGATTGTTCCTGAACTGTAAAACCTGGATGCTTATGTCTCTCTAGATTATATGAATTTGCTCACTTATTATGTTTTCCCTGACTTTTTGATTGATAATATGACGGTAGATTTTGATTACTCCTTGGTTGCTGGTGTAGGTTATGATGAATTGATCAACACTGTTAACTATGAATCACAACTAATTGACCTAGAAGAGAAAAAATATCTAAGAAATGATGAAAGAAATAAAAAGTCGGGAGTCTGGTCGAGTCAAGCCAATGGCCGAAGAAATAATCAAAGTCAACATATTTAAGCCAAAAATGTAAAAGAAATCAAAATAGGGGCTAGACTAAATGAGAGAAAAATAAAAGAAATCAATGCACTCTTGAAAGAGTTTATAAATATATTTTCTTAGTCATATAGTGACATGCCCGATATTGACCTATCGATTGTAGAACACTTTCTACCTGCCCGAAGCCAAAGCTATCAAATAGAAGCTCCATAATTTAAGGCCGGAATGGTCCTTAAGGTCAAGGTGGAGGTGATGAAGTTACTCCACATTGGATTCATTAGAGTGATCGAATACCCTACCTAGCTAGCCATTACTGTACCAGTCCCTAACCAACCGGCCAAGTCCGAACATGTGTTGACTATCGAGACCTTAACCGAGCCTCCCCTAAGTATGACTTTCCCTTGCCCATCATAGATATGATCATAGACAACACCTCAGAGCACGAGTTGGTTTCTTTTATGGATTGCTTCGCGGCATACAATCAGATAAAATGACTCCCGAGGATCAGGGTAAAACATCTTTCACCACTTCCTGGGGCACCTTCTGTTACACAATAATACCTTTTGTATTGGAAAATGTTGGGGCTACGTATGAGCGAGCTGCTACCTCCCTTTTTAATGATATTATTCACAAAGAGGTAGAAGTATAAGTGGATGATATGATCATCAAGTCTAGGAAGCGTGAAGATCATTACACAGTCCTGAGCAAACATTTTGAGAGGTTAAGGCACTATAATGTGAGACTCAACCCATAGAAATGTGTCTTCAGGGTTACAGCCGAAAAATTACTAGGACTTATGGTTAGCAAATGGGGTATAGAGGTTGACCTAGCTAAGATTAAAGCCATAGTTGTAATGCCCCCACTCAAAAAGGAAAAAGAAATTCGAGGATTCTTAAGTGGAATCCAGTACATTAGCCGGTTTATATCTCAACTAACTATGATTTGTAAGCCTGTGTTCAAATTGTCAAAGAAAGATTTAGCCAAAGTGTGGAACCTTTTATACCAAGAAGCCTTTGACAAAATCACGCAATACCTCAGTGATCCTCTAGTCCTGAGTCCCATAATATCCGGCAGTCCCTTGTTGTTATGCCTAACTGTGACTGACACTGCAGCTAGAGCCATGTTAGCCCAGCACTTAGAGAATTCATTGGTGGAAAAAGTCATTTATGATACCAGCAAGAAGTTAACCCAATGAGAGGTGAATTATTTATATTTAAAGAAGACTGTGCGTGTCTCTGGTTTTGGTAACAGAGAGATTAAGGCATTATGTTTTGGTTTACCCTATCATATGTTGGTCAAGATGGATCCAATGAAACATCTGCTCGAGAAACCAGTCGCATCTAACCACACAGCCAAGTGGCTTCTGTTGTTTTCAAATTTTGAAATTTCATGTATCACCCAGAAATCCATCAAAGGAAAGGTCATGGCCGACTTGTTAGCTAATTGTCCAGCAGAGGAAACCAATAACTGGGAACGAAAATTTTTGGATGGAGTTTGTTTCATTGATCAGAGACAATGTGGCATTTACATTTTGACAGACCAGCTAATAGTAAGGGATTTGGAGTAGGAATAGTGTTAATCTCACCCGATGGAGCCCATTTGCACATAGCTGTCAAGCTGACTTTCAACGGAACTAACAACACCACCGAGTACGAAACTTGTACCATCGGTTTAAAGATGGCTCTGGGCTTAGGAGTCAAAAAGATAGCAGAATATGGTGATTTAATGTTGATTATATACCATATACAAGGGATGTAGAGAATCAGAGATGAATGTTTACTGGCATACCATGCTCATTTAAAAAAGATCATATATTAGGTCGAGGATGTAGAGTTCCATCACCTACCCCGGCTCATGAATAATTTTTTTGATGCCTTACCTACACTTGCGTCGATGGTGGACATGCCTGAAGGATAGCAAGTAGAGACGTTCCTAATACAAAAAAGGGATTGACAAGCTTATTGCTTCATGATCGTGTCCACAAAGGAAGATGAAGCAGTCAAACTGTGGTACACCCATGTCCAGAACCTGATTCGGGACGGTAAGTACCCTAACAGATCTTCTACGAAAGATCATGAATCTTTGAGAAGAGCGCTTATACAATACACACAACAATGGAGAACACTTGCTAAGTGTGACTGATTGAGAAAGCAATCAAATTATGAAAGACATAAATTCAGGAGAGTGTGGACCGCACATGAATGGTCATATGTAAGGAAAGAAAAATTTTCAACAGGGATATTAATACTGAAGTACGATAGAGCAAGACTGCATCAAATATGTAAGAAGGTGTCATAAGTGTCAAATTTATGCCAACCTATAGCATTTCCCTTCTGAAGATTTACACCACATGACATCTCCATGGCCCTTTTCAGTTTGGAGAATAGATGTAATAACCTGAAGATCAGTCCTAAGGCTTCTAATGGACATGAGTTTATACTTGTAGTCATAAATTATTTTACAAAGTAGGTGGAAACCGTTTTGTATGCCGTATTCAGTGCCAGGAAGGTGGCCCAGTTCATTTGTACCAACATTATTTGTTGGTACGCCGTACCTCGGGAGTTGATTTCAGACAACGGAATACATTTCAAAAGAGAAGTCACAGATTTAGCCATAAAATATGGTATCATCCTGTATTGCTCATCGCCCTATCGTCGGCACACTAATGGGCTGTAGAAGCCACTGATAAGAATATATTGAGTAAGATAATGGATCGTCGATTAAGCTTTCCTATGCCCTCTAGGGCTATAGGACATTAACTAGGACTACTCCATATTCACTAGTTTACCACATGGAGGCTGTATTCCCAATAGAATTAGAAGTTGATTCTCTTAGGGTACTGTTGGAGAACCATGTAGTTGAGGAAGATTGGGTGCGACATTGTTTTGAAGAGCTGGCAGACAAGAAGGGGTTAAAAGCTCTATATCACATTCAAGGCTATCAAAAATGGATCGCTCGGGCATTTAACAAGCAAGTGAAGGGACGTGGCTTCAGGAGATTTAGTGATGAAAGAAAATATCGAACAAACCTGGAAGTCCCGAAGAAAGTTTGAACTTAATTGGTCAGGTCCCTATATGATCAAGTAAATAATGATCGAGGGTGCAGCCTTATTATTCGATTTAGATGGAATGGAAGTGTCACTAATAGTCAATCTAGACCGACTAAAGAAATATTATGCATGAGTAAAAATTGTAAATGAATTACGAATGACCTGATCCTCCTTAAGAACACCACTCAATGTACACATACCAATGCAACACATTAGATGGAGGTAAGTACGCAACCCATAAAGTTACCTCTTATGCGGTCAAATTTTAATACAAAACATTCTCGAGGAAGATAAAAAGATCCCGCTAGGATTAAAATCCTACAAAGGGCGCCAAGGAAAAAAGTATGTGCAAAAACAAAAAAAAAATCAATCAAAATACTAGAAAAAACAAAAAGAGCCTGCTAGGATGAAAACCCTGCAAAGGGCTGCTTAGGCAAAAGTTAAGGTCATCATATTCCTTTCTTCTTCCCAAAAGGAGGACCATCATCTTCATCTAAAAATATGATCAACCTGAACTTCTGCATATCCTTCTTATAAGTCAGCCTCTAATATATCGGAATCACATTCTCTAGAACTTCTACCTCAGTTGTTGGACCCTGATCCACTTTCCCAATCTTTGAGCCCTTCGCATGCTTTCTACAAAGCAAACCGGTGACATAAGCATATATGCCATCTTCAGGTTCTGGGGTAGCTTGATAAACAGTGGCCTCTTTTGGTGTTTCTTCTTAATCGGTATGGAGTTGCTCCTCCGATGTTAATCAATATGCATAGGTTGTATCAAATTCCCATCATTATCTAACTTGTCTACAACTAGGAACCAATCCAAGACTACTGAATCCATGTGATTCAAGCTTCTTCCCTTGTCTAGGGGCGACAGAAATTCAGAATGGTACTCTTGGCAGATTTACCAGAATCATGCAACTCAGGCCCCAAACCTATGGTAGCACGAGCTTCCTCCATAGCTGGCTCCTGAAATTTGATTTCTCACATTTAAAAAATCCCAGTTCAACTCTGTTCTCAGTCTCCTCTCCAAAACCAGCACATTTTCTCTAACAAGTGTAGAAGCCAACAGATATAAACTTCAAACAACAATGGAGCAAGAGGTTCTATACCAGTGAGAAATGGCCTAACCTCTATAGAACTATAAGTATAAAGTGGAGACCCCTAATGTCACGACCCAAACCCACGGGTAGGCACGTGATCGGCCACAGACCCAATAGACTCCAACTAAGGGCTCTGTCAGGCCTTACTCGCTAAAACCAATACAAGCTGCAGCGGAAATTAAAACTTATACAAACTTTAATTACATTTTTCTATTTTCATTTGAATACAACACTTATGCTAAAATTCTTTATAACTCAGATTTGTTTACAACTAAAACACAACCTAAATATTTAGCAACTCATTCAAGGTAGTCTTCGGAGTTCCACGCCAAATTTTCCTTTCCTATGCTCCTCAACATCACCTTACTTTCAAACCTGAAATGATAAGTAAGGAATGAGCTTCCACGTGCTCAATAAGTAACCAATGATTCAACTAGGTAGACCATAGCATGTCAAAAAATAACTCCCAATAAATTATAGCCACATTTTAAAATCTAAAATCATAAGTAATCATCCAGTAAATGAAATAGAGTACATGGAACAAAACTAAGGTATAAAATCATTAACACAACACCTCACGACAAACAATTTCATCCCAACATCAGCTCAAACGATATGCTGCGGTCAGCGTACGAGCCCCCCTGACTAGGGCCCGAAATCCCTCCTCCATCCGGGATAAATAATTCTGTGGACGTAAGGGCGAACCATGAGCAACAGTACTGCGCATCAACATACAATCCCCGTTGACCAGGGTCCGAATCCAACTTTCTCCCGTTGGATATGAGGCACAGCAACCAAATAAACGAAACTACTTTTTGGTTCACCGTAAACGCAACCACTCATCAATTGATGGTCAAACAATCCTCACACCCCATTTGATAGTTTTCAAGGTGTTCAATATTCACAATAACATCCAATTCTAAAACATCTCACTTGTAACAAACGTTTGAAATTCGAGGTCTATTTAAATTTCTAAACAGAATATCATTGACATGTTGGTCCGGTTTTTTTCATGAAAAATAAACTACTAAAAACTTTTTGGCAAATCAAGTCAGAGCAATTAAACGTAATTAAAATAGTCAAAGCCGATAAACACCACTTTTTTAACAGTAGATAAACATATACTTTATATGTAAAAATACTAGTTGAATCAAAGGGCCACTTACTTGTCGCCGACATATTACCTCGATCCAAAATCTAGCGCGATGATCAGTTGTTACCTTTGACCAATAGAACCGTTAAGGCCATTCCTTTCATCGCCATAGCCCCAACTTCACTATTACCTGAAGGGCATCATTGATGAAAATGCAGAATTCTTGTCGGATATTTTTTCAAACAGCTCAGACGCCGTATCCATCCACCTGCTACACAACCCGTCTAAAATCGTGCCCAGTTCACAATGTCATTCTCAGGCATTTCATCACCGTTGTCGAATTTCCCTCAATTCACCCTATTTTAATAGCCAAGCAAGCAACCAACCTTGCGCTAAATAGTACCCAGTTAATCGCTAGAGCTCACGCTAACAATTCCCTTTTATATATTCTCATAGCCAATGTGTTTCCAAGTCCAAAACAAATACATGCATAGGGTACGCCTTCGCAAGCATACGATACACCTATACCATGTACACATATGGTACATAACGCACACGTACTTACCATAACACATTGCCGTACAACTCAACTTTACCAACTGATTTTCACCCAAGTAAAACCCGTCACTTCTAAAATCTTCCAAGAACTTAATACTCACCCTTCACACTGCAAAATGCACAACCAAGATATGCACGTAACCGTACACTACCAGATGACCACACTGTCACAATACAGTACACGAACAACTATCGCACTGCTACTCACACATAAAAAGGCTTTACGCACTATCGTGTTGCCTACACAGCAACACACTCATTCACCTCACGCAACTGTAGAAATAACACCACACCTATACAATATACGCATCTGCCCAAACACATGCAACGTACACCCACCAGTGCACACGCACAATTATCCAGATATCACAATCACACAGTCATACCCACTCCACCCATAACTACTCCATCCCAGTAAAAACGCCACACCTATCAACCATTGCAACCAATGGGTTCCCTCATCAATCAACAAGGTCATAATTTATATCGACCGTAGCTACAGGAGAAAACTGCCCTATCCGTTACCCATTATGAGATCAAATCACGGTTCATTCGGCAAATCTGTGGGTGCCATAAAAACTGGTAGTTCTTGGAGGTGCAGAAGTGCTCTGCGACAGTTCTAACGACGGTGACAAAGAATTACTTTGGTGATTAAAGAAGGGGGTAGTGATAGCCTGTGGCCTTAGGGCGATTGGTTACTGATGGGATTTGTGATGGCCACAACTGTGATTGGCATTTGATCAAGCCGTGACAGCAGTAGCACGACGGCGAGGTGGTTGCAAAGGTGTTGGATGGTCAAATCAGTGGAGGCACCGACTCGAAATAATGAATCACTGGAGACTGAGTGTGTGATCGGTAATGATGTTGACTAGAGTTATGGTTGGCCAGTGATGGGTACCGTGCAGTGGTGACAGTGGCGAGTTGGTTGCGGCATCGGTTGCGGAGACGTTGGGCGATGGCTCTCGGTGAAAGGGCGACCAGAGTTGATTGCCGGTGAGTGTGTGTGGTCGGCGATGGGCTGTCAGAGATAGGAGCGGCACTGCCCAATTAGGGCCGGCTGCCAACTCCATTCTTTTCCCCTTATCCCTTTTCTATTTCCCGTCTGCTGTTTCTTTTTTTTTTGTTGACTCTCTCTCTCTCTTATTCATTTTTCATGCATTATCAATTTTTTTTGTTTTTCTTTTTGTTCTTTAATTAGTGTGTGTGTGTGTGTGTGTGTGTGTGTATAACGGTCTAAACTTATCAGTTATACGTTCTCTAAAGCACTTCCTCATTTATAGCTTATGCCATTATAAAAATATGTATCTAAATGCAACCCTTAATATTGGTCACAATAGTCGACACTAAAGATCCAATATTATAACTTCAACAACTGCCACTAAAAAAATAATAACCGACTAACCCTAGGTTCAGGATTTTACACCTAACCTTAGGAAACAGCCTTGATTAGGGAAGGGCTAAGGTCCTTCACCCCTATAAACTCACTATAAGCTTTCGGAACCACCTGCTTATAACCAAATTGCCTCAGGATCCACAAGAAAAATAGAAAGATGATAAGCGGAGAATTCTTCATAAGCCGATCAAAGTTTGTCCAAGCCGAATCGGAAGACATGATCTTCAGGATCCCGAAATTTGCATGCAGCCCAGAGAATATCTTCATAAATAACTACCGTCTGCAAACTCATGACTGGCTTCAAACAAAAACACCGATCAAGATGAATGAGCTCATCCTTGTCGAAGCAATCGGCAAAAGCTAGAAATTAGAGCTTAAAAATCGTCGAATTACCTTTGGTAGGCCATTGGGAATTCTTCTGAGAGAATAAAAGTCAAATGCCCCTCTGAATGATGGTCTCGAATATATAATGAGAGAGCACTAAGTTGTATAGAGATAGGACTCAAAAACTTCAAAAAAGTCAAAAACTTTTACCGAACAAACCAGATGGTTTTTTGGAAATCGGCAATTTTTTATATTTTTTTAATACATGTGAAAGTCAATCTATTTGGTCAACCATCCAGTATTACCTAAAAATTTGGATTTTCTTTTGGTAAAACCAAAATTGGTTTTTCTTCTCATCAACCGTCCAGTTTTTGGTTTTTCTTTTAATTAATCATCTAGTTTTACCAAAAAATTGATTTTTTCTGATCAACTGTTCGGTTTTACAATATAATTAGATTTTGTTTCTGATATGTCATTCAGTTTTACTCAAAAAGAAAATTTTGCTACTAACCAACCGGCCAGTTCGTCAGTGCTTGTGAAATTTTTGCAGAGTTTGCCTATTTTGAGGCTAAACCCTATACATGTTCAACCCAACTTAACTTAAACCTTAACTCAATCCATTTTTTTGCCTAATCTCCATTATTTTTGTGCAAGTGTTTGAGTATTGCGTAAAACTGATCATTTACATAGAAATTGCTAATCAAAATCTCAACTAAAAATAAAGAGAATAGTTGTCCAATAAATCAGAGTTTGAAAAATTCCTAATGGACTCAAAGTCCTACTCTAAGCTAATCCAGTGGCCAAACTTAACTTTTTCGGGTCTTCTTCAAGCTAGGCTCGTCCTCATTGTCAGACCTTGAAGATTCATCATCTCGCTCATACTCCTCGTCTTTGAGATTAAAGGATGACTCCATTATCACGGGCTCGGTCAATCCAAGCTTCTTGTAGGTCTTATGAAAGATCATCGTAATCTAAGAAGACGTGCGTCTCATTTTCTTAGGTGAAGGGGCGGGGCTTTTCCTTTGTTCCCACTAACAGCCTTCTTTCCCTTTGTCGATGCAGACTCCAGTTTGTGAGTCGGCCTAAAAAAGATCTGACTAGTCACCCTTGTCTTCTTCTGACCTCTCTTCCAAGGTACCAGCACTCCTCTATCAGGAGTCTGTGGCAACATGGGTAACAGGCTCTGCAGAACATTGTCTATCCACTCGACCCCCTCCCGAAAGTGGCATCGAGGAAGTGAGAGTACGTGCCTGTGTCATCTCACCAGACGGCTGGTACGAGACTATCATCCGGTAGGCATCCTTCAACTCTGAGCTCGTTACATATGATAAAGAAGTTCACAGGGTTAAATATAAGCATAAAGGACAAACTAAGCATAGTTGAGATTTGAGTTTACCGTCTGAACTCGGGCGAGATCCTTGAGCCCAAAGATCCATTTGTCCTTCTTTGGTCGGGATCGGCTCCATCTCCTCACTCTTGCCCCTCAAGAAGACCGAAATTGTGCAATGAGGGAATGGGATATCATCCGTGGACTCTGCCTCTTTTTTCCCCTTGTGCTTCTGATATCGGGTCGCCCTAGTCTATTGAATCCACCTCAGCTACTCCATAGTCAACGAAGGAGCCAAGTCTTCTGTCACGAATGCCTCATAGGTATAAGGATCATTCAGCCACCTCAAAGAGGATACATCAATCCCTCTAATCAACCTCTGCTTTAAGGCCCAGTTCAGGGCTCCCGTTTGATACATCTTAAGGGGTAGGGCTGTTAGGATACGAGCCTTGACATCCATGTAATGCTAGAAAAGAACCCCCTATCCCAGTTAAAACTCCTCTTGGGAGGATCCTACCAACGGTACCTTACACCGGGTGAGCGCCAACTCCTCAGGGTAAGACTCTGTCATCTCCTATTTGGATAGGGACATTTTAAAAGAAAAGGGAACCGATTTTTGAATAATCATCAATGTGCATTAGCAAAAATTCAAAGATTAAAATCAATAAATAACTTATAGGATGCTGAGTCAACCCATTGAAGCTCTTCTGGTACCCCCACTGTAGCCCTTTATCCGTTCATCTAGAAACTTCTACTTGAACATTGCCGGCTCAATCTCGTAATTGTGTCTCTCACCTAATCGCGGGGCCCATAATCCCAGAACCTCAAAAGGCCAAAGTTATGAATAAAGGAACATGTGAGCATAATGGCTAAGTGCATACATGAGAATAATTCAAAAGGCGTCAAAGAGCACAGACTTAGCTCTCAGATATCGCAGTACCCCATAAAACTCGAAGACACTGAGCCCATATGATGACATAGATGTGCCATGGCAGGAATACTCCAGTTGTACTCCCATATCTCTCCTTCCTCCTTCACAACACTCAGACACCACAATTGTAATGAGTAATCCTAATTGCTGAATAATGTCTCTTCCAAGACATAAAGCCAAAACCCCCAGATGTACTGATCAGTAGTAGCCCTGTTAACACCATCTAGGATCATACCGTCATAGTGTGAACGAGTACCAAGTAAGATAGAATCGCCCTTTTGTAGGATAGCTCAAAACTAAGTAACCGGACCACGAGGTCCTGGTCCTTGTTGATATCATAGGCCCAAAGAATAGGCCTCCCTCGAACACGAATACCAGTGATATTCGTGAAGTCGAACGAGGTAAGTGTTGCCTCCCTGAACGGTAAGTAGATTGTAATGGTGGAATCTCACCAATGCTTGGACATGCATAAGAGATGTTTTTTTGCTACAGGTGAAAGCATGTAACTTGTCCAATAAAAGTCCAAAGCCAGTCTCGGCTATCATAGCCTTTACAGACTTGAATACCTTCCCTCATCATTCCCTACCAAATTTAGGGACCCACTACAACGTATATTCATGGGAAGGGGCTGCAAAACCAAGAAAAAAAACTCAAAGGGTCGTCCAGTTTGTGCATAAAGTGGATGAAAAATAATATAGGAAACAAGTATGGGTGGGCCCTAGTTTGCATTCGGGATGACTTGTGTGTGAAAAAGGAATAATTAGTGTGTGTAATTTAAGGGAAATCACTAGAAAACATACCTCATCTACCAAAGAGTGCTAGTTAAGATGTATTTCTTAATCCGGATTCAGTAAAGGGTGATTATCCGTTCGAGTCTTAATTGGCCAGAATCGTGAAACACAGCCTATTTGAGGCCCACCCTTATGCCCTCTTCTAGTTCGTATGAATTCCATGATTTATCATAAATTAGGAAAGAATTGAAGGGGATTCTAGGGATTTATAGCCAAGAGATGTAATTAGGTTAAGATTTGATGAGAAGAAGTCCTTTTGGTACAGAAATTTGAGAGAAAGAGATGGAGAGTGAATGATTGAATTATGGTTGAAGTGGGTGAAAAAATCCTAGATATCGTGCCCAAATCTCAATGGATAAATCGGCCGGTTTTACGTTTAAATTAGTCAAACCTGTTGAGTAACCGGCTGATTTTCGACACTTTAATTTGAAAAAACTCAAACCTGCTGACTAACCGGCCGGTTTTTGACTCTCCATAGCCTCTTATTAACCGACGGGTTTTCAACCTAAAAAGAAAATTTTGCATGCAGGTGTGAAATAAATGTTTGAATCCATTTTATGTGGTCGTGTGCTTGTGTGCCTTGCATGTTTGGTTGATCATTCCTTTTCTTAAATTTTCATGTTTTGCTTGCCTGTGCATTTTGCATGATACCCATCTCATTTCGCCTAGGGCAAATTCTATATAATGTTTGCTTGTGCATGTCTGCCTATCATATTCGATTACTCGAATATGTTGCTCAGCTTAGTGATTTTCGTACGATGTAAGGCCAGTACTAGATCCCGCATTTTTCCAGTGGCAAAAGTTTCTTCATATCAACTAAATTGATATATTCGGCACTCAACGAGCAGCTATCTTCGTGACATTATTGGCTTCGGCTTTGAGTGATATTTTAGAAATTCCCATATGTCCAAGCGACCAATCCTTTCGACACGTTTTTGGCTATGATTCTTAGAAATGTGTCGTTGTTCCTAAGCGAGCAACCATTTGTACACGTTGTTAGCTCCAACTCTTAATTATAAGTCAGGTGTGCCTAAGAGATCAACTATTTGTACATGCTGTTGGCTCCGGTGCTTAGCTCATTGCTTTTATACATACCTAAGTGACTAACCATTTGTACATGTTGTTAGCTCCAGCTCTTGGATATATTCCAGTGTTCCTAAGTGACCAACTGTTTGTATACGTTGTTGGCTCCAGCTCTTATGTTCACCCCCTTTTATACCTCTAAACGACCAACCGTTTGTACGTGTTGTTGGTTCCGCTCTTGGATGTATTCTGATGTTCCTAAACGACTAACCATTTGTACATGTTGTTGTCTCTAGCTTTTAGATATAAGTCCTTATGGCTAAGCGACCAACCACTTGAGGGTGTTGTTGGCTCTGGTTCTTAGACATAACCTTGTAGCATCCTTGGACGACCAACCGTTTCAACACATTGTTGGCTCTGGCTTCTAACAATACGCCTCTTACCTAGTGACCAACCATTTTGACACGTTGTTTGCTCCAGCTCCAGATAAGGTTCAATATCAATTTTCCTTGTAATATTGTTCGACGACCAATCGTTGTTACTGTTGGCTCCAGCTTTGAACAATATATGTATCTTGACAAACTACATTGGTCTGATTTTTCCCTAGAGGATACATAGGAAACCCTATAAAGGACCGACCTCATATCAGTATCAAGGCCTGCGAGTTTTTCCAAAGTCTTGTGGTATTTTTTGTATTTCTCTATAAAAATGTGTTGTTCTTTTATGATGTTCGCCCCTGTGAGAGCTCTCTCTCCGAGAGGCTCTGTGGACACCCCATTTTTGTAGTTATTACTATTTAAATAAATATTAGGCTTCATTATTGATTAGAATTTATTATTAAGCTTAGGCCTAGTAATATTACCTAATTAATTTAATTTGATCCAGTAAAGTCCAGTTGTCTAGTCCAGTCTACGAGTCCAATTGTCTAGTTCAACTGTCTAGCCCAATAGTCAAGTCCAGTGTCAGGCTTAGTGCAGCCTAACTGTGCGAGTCCGGTCCATGCCTAAATAATTTAGAAAATTATTTTGTGATTTATCCTTAATGCAAGGGATTAAATTAAGGTTTTGTGTAATTTAGAAAGATAAATGCTGAATCCGGTACATCTCATCTGTAGAATCAAAGATAATTACTGAATTAGGATCAAATAGTGTTTTTAAATTTTGAAAAAATTATTACTTAATTACGGAATGACTAATAGGCCAGTTAGTTGACTTTGGTCAATTTGTGATTTTTATCAAATATTTTGGTTTATCTCCAAATAAAGATTGGCGGCCATTCCTATCAGTTCTGGCAGCCCCAAAGCTCTATAAATAGGCCCCTTTAGCCTTCATTTTCAGGGGTCTCAGTTTTTATTCAACCTTTTCTACCTAGAACTTTTTTACCATTTCTTTTGAAGTGGTAGATCATATCTCCCTATAAATTAGCCCATCATATTCACTTCAAAGGTTATTTAATCTCATGCATTGTGGATCCTTTGGAAAGTGTTCTCGAGTCATCTAGACAAGAAAATTCACAAGGTAAATTTTAATAGCTTTCTGATCTAGTTCATTAGTCTAGAATTGTCTCCCATTTTTCGCGATCACATTTTATTTCAAAAAATCATAAAAAAAATAGTCTTTTCATTTCTTAGTCTAAATCTAAGACCAAAGTGTAGGTCACCTCCCATAGGGATAGAATCGAACTATGATGGTTGTGATTCCAGTTTGTCCGACTAAATACGTAGGCCATTCAAATCCCAATGTCAAGTTCAAGCCAATAATCTAAAAATAAACTTAGAGTTAAATGATTTATCACATATTTGCATTTATGTGTTTAGGGCCAAAAATCAATAGAAATGAAGTAGAGACCGATAGGGTATGACGGATGCCTAATACCTTCCCGTCGTGTAACTTAATTCCTGAATTTGTTTCTCTGTTTTCGATAGATTAGTTTTCCCTTGGACATTTAGAGTCATATTTTTTTATGTTTTTATTATTTTTCTATTTTAATTAAATAAGATGGTGACTCCTAAAATCCTTAAGGGGCTTTTTCCGTGGTGGTTCACTACACTGAGATTAAGCATAGCCGACATGATTAATTACTGGGTAAAAAATGCTTCTTCTTTGTATTCATTATGGTTCTTTCTCAACGAGTATCATAATTAAAATAGTCATATTACTTCAAAGAAATCAAGTTCTTATTTTTCCAAAATAAATAAAACATTCCACATTTCTTATATGATTCTCATGTATGTGAATACGAATCCATCTTTATCTTTCTCTGTAGTCAATTCTTCTCATTTCCGATCAACATCTTCTACGACCCTTCTTGAATGAATATATTCTTATTAGAAAAATAGAACTTCTTGTAGAAGTCTTTTGTAAGGCTCTTCAGACCAATTTTGGTTGTTGAAGTACCGTTTCACGCATTATCTTCGGCATCAAGAAAATCTAGTGTCGTTCTAAAAGGGAATTCCTTATTGATGAATAAATGCAGATAGTCTGTCAAATTTCAGTAATGTCATTTTTACCTGTGATCTCAACCACAATGATCTGTATAAACCATTTATCCAATCATCCGCTCAACCTTCTGGGCTATCTTTTAAGTGCGCGAATTACCCCCGCAACGGTACATAGTCAAATGCTAGAAAAGGCATTTATAATTGATAATGCTTTTAAGAAGTTTAATAAAAGATTACGGGTGATGAGGTGTGTTTTTTACTTAAAGGATTTTTTTTCATTGTATATCCTTTTTGGATAAGAATGTAACTAGAAAATAAGAGTATTTTTGACTTCTCATAAGATATCGTTCCTCTTTCCTTAGTATACCCTTATTGACATATGTGTTTTTATTAGAGTTAAGGTTTTCTTTTTTTACTTTTACTTAAAAAAAAGAAAAAATCTCTATAAAAATACCTTTGGACTCCTCCATGCTCTCTCTATGGAACATTTTACCTTACTAAATTAAATATTTTGTCGGATACTCAATTCTTTTGAATATCCTTATTAGCATGATAACATATTATTCATTTGGTTATTGTCTTTATTTGGTTCACTTTAGCCTGGAGTACCAAGCATATATTTCCATGACAACTTGTTCTATATATGGTTACTGTGTCATCGTATATTCTACTCTTGTGAGTGACATGACTAGGTAAAACCCAATTGATAAAAAAAGTTCAATTTATTTGAATACAAATAATTAATGATTTTTTTTTTTTGGCGTGAAAACACTAAGATTTTGATATGCAAGAGCTTAAATTGTAATGCCCCGAATTTTTGGAGCGTTAATAATAAATAAAAACAGAAAACCTCAAAAATATCATAAAGTCTCCCAAGTGGTCATTCAAAGCATCTATTAATCAATCCCAAAAATACATCAATAATTATTACATTCAAAAATGCTAATACCAACTCTGATATAAAAACCAAAAAAGAAATAAATTTTTGTAAAGAGATAAAATCTAAACCAAAAATGCTAATACTGACTCTGACCAACAAAAAAGAAAACAAAATGTTTGAGAAAATGAATTGCAGGCATACAGAATTTTAACGGACAAGATATACAAAAGAATTTCAAAATGCCAAAATATATTTTTGTACAGAGACAGATACTAGAGAGTCATTCAGAATAAGGTCACACACGCCATCACTGACACATAAAATCAGGTTCAAAAAATAAGATCGTGATCTCTACATCATCCCGCAGAATTAGCCCATGTTCCAATCTACTTGGGTAAGCCAAAATAAAATAGTCACATACTCGTGACATGGCTCATCAGTATACCTATTAAGAATAGCAAAATAAATAGGCTGGACACCAAAAATATGCTTAGATGTATTTTCAAATGGTTAAACACGCCCATTTAGCAGCCAGCGGCTCACACAAATGGAGTTTTTCTCCTAAATAATCTATTTTTATTACTTAATTATTCATCTACCATATTTTCAACCTTATTTACCTATCTAACCCATTTTTGAAAATCTCACTTTCAAAGAGAGATTTCAAGTTGAGAAAACATGATTCCAAACCACGTTTTCAAGCAAACGTTAATCGTAGTAACGTTTGCTTGAAAACGTGGTTTGGAACCACGTTTTCTCAGCTTGAAATCTCTCTTTGAAAGTGAAATTTCTATTAAACATAGTAACGTTTGCTTGAAAACGTGGTTTGTAACCACGTTTTCTCAGCTTGAAATATCTCTTTGAAAGTAAAATTTCCATATTAACGTTTGCTTGAAAAACTTGGCTTGAAATTTCTCTTTGAAAATGAAATTTTCATTAAACATAGTAACTTTTGCTTGAAAACGTGGTTTGGAAACGTTTTCTTAGCTTGAAATCTCTCTTTGAAAGTGAAATTTCCAAAAATGGGTTAGATAGGTAATTAAGGTTGAAAATGGAGTAGATGGATAATTAAGTAATAAAAAGGAATTATTTAGAAAAAAAACTCCACACAAATGAGTGACACTCAAAGTTTCACCAAATCGCTTGGCGGAAGTAATTATCAGACAACAACGTAGAGAACCAAATGACATGTCAACTGCAGAGACAAAGAAAGTGACTCACATTAAAGCAATACTGTGGAAGTGCAAACAGAGATAAGCCGAATCTGACAAATGCTCAACTAAAGAACGAATCAAAATTTAAACAA
>JAVXUP010002846.1:0-103551 GCA_033070095.1 Escallonia herrerae
AAAGCAGGCACGCTCTTGTAAGTATTGGTATAGCTTTTTATCGTTGCAATTCTCGGGATTAAACCAAAATGTTTGCATCTTGTAACTGGTTGCGTTGTGGTCTTAGGTCATTTGAGAAAATTGTATTGAAAAAAGCTATTATGTCTATTGGAATTACTTTCTAGATCTATCATGGATTAATATATTTTGCTTCCATCAAGGTGAGTTATAAGCTGATGTTACTTTTTCATCATGCAAATTAGATTAAATACTTGGAACGGTTTCAAAATCCTTAATTAATTTTCGAGGGGGTTTCCGGAAAATAGTTTAAGTTCTTTAGTGAAAGATATGCTATGCCCAAAGCATGTGCCTGCTCTTATAGTTGATTCTCTCTGATTGGTGATAGATATTGTTTCTACTATTAAAAAAAAAAAAAAAGCATCTCATATCCTTTTGAAAGAGTGAAGCAGTGTGTTACTGCCTCTCGGTTATAGGTAGATGCTTACAACCTTCATATAGCGGCAATGTTCGCTACAGATGTTTTGTGACATTCGTTTAGTGATGCTAAAAAATATTCTAAGAATTGTTGTTCAAGGTGTTAGCAAATTTAAATGCTACTAAACATGTCTAGCAACAATGACTTGTTTTGGATAATTTTTGGCAGCTACCCTGTTGCACTCATATAGCTAGCGACAATGAGACACAATAACCGCTAATTGAAGTTGAGAACTATCTCAACGACATATTGCATGAATCCCCCAAACACCATATTCGTTAAAAGATTTATTTGGGCTGTTTCCATCTCTTTTTCTAATTAAGACTCTTTGAAGTTGCATTTCAGTCTAACAAATCTCTTCTGAAAAAGCAAAAGCAATTGATTTTACATGTTTGCTTACAAACTGCTTCTAGGTTTGAGCATCTCAAACGTGGTTCTTTGTGTTTATTTGTTGGTAATCACTTCCGGAAAACAAAAGCAAACCCAAACTCACCTTTCAGTCATTGGATTTTTCAAGGCGGAAATCTTGAAATCCATCAAGAGAATGAAGAAAATCTAGCACCACCACCTTAAATTCCAAAGCCATCACTTTAGCTTGCTTGAAAGGGGGTTAATTTTGAACATGAAGAAGCCTGGCATGGAGCTCACGTCTCTCTTCTCTAGGTCTACTGAGTCCATTAGTAGGTTCAAAACTTCAACGAAAAGGACCACCAAATTCCCAAGGCGTGCATGCAGAAGGGAAGCAAATATCCTTTTTCTGCGACTTGCTCGTTGACCCAATACCTAGCTACGTACTCGCATAGAGTATATTTGTCACATTTTCTGTACGTTGCCATGTAACTTGTGTTACACGTTGTCTCTAAAATGATGTCTCATGGCAACAATCACTAACAAGAAAGGAGAGTTCCGTTCGCCCCTGCTATTATAGCTTTGAGAACCATCTACAATGTGTTTTTATTTCATAGTGCTTGAAGGAGATCTGATTGCAGTGTTGCTGCAGAAAGAGAAAGGCGCTTTCACGTCTTCTTAACCTAAAACGACGTGTGACAAGAAAGGCCTACCTTCTGGAGCGTAATGCCCCAACTAGACGAGTGTTCAAGTTGTCTCGAGTACTAAGCATCGGAAAAAGTTGAATGGGCATCCATACACGTAAAGATGGTGTCGTTGTATTAGGATGAGACTAGTGGAATAATAGAGGTTATAGCATTGCACATTCTTTAGATGGTGGTGAGGGTGGTCCATTTACCATATACGTCCCAAATGCAAGAAGTCACTTCTCACTAGCCAGCCGCCCTATGTAGCAACTTGCCCATTCTTATTAGCTTCTTTGTCTTCCAACCTTCTTACAAGTTCCTTTCAGTTAGTAGATTTCCATGGTGCGCAACCATTTTTTTTTCCCTTTCAAAACCACATCAAACTGATCGAGATCTCTCTTAGATGCACAAAGAGAGACAGCTGAAAGGGAAAGATTGGCCGCCTGCCTGCATGCGAGTGATATGCAAGAATATGTAGATGGAGATACACCAAATCATGCTAGTGTATTCATATCACCATTAACCTAGAAACTACTGCGATTTGAACATGTGAAAGCAACAGTAAGATTGGTTTCCAAGTCATGTACGTGGATCGGTGCATGATCATCTGGTAACTAGCTCTAGCGAGACCAGAGTCCATAATTAATTAAGGTGTGCCAAATTTGACTTGGAGGAATATAGCTACAACCCCACTTATAGTGACAATTAACGGTCGCTAGATATAGTTGGTGACTTTTCAGCTAATACTTTTAACGACCATTTGAAACAACACTTTTTATCGTCACTAAACAAAAGTCGCTAAAGACATTTACCAATCATTAATTATCGTTATACAAGAAGTTGTAACTATTATCTTACCACCCAGATAACCGCCAAAATTTCTCCAACATAAAATGGACAAGTGCCCATCATAGGTTACGTGTGGAATGCTGCAGGTAGTAAATTTATTTTCACAGAAACTCACCAAATCCCTAACCATTCTTAGGCAATGGAAATATAAAGACGAACCATTAAAGTGTAATCAAGTGTAACGGAGTTTAGATACTCTAGAGTAAACAAAGTAACTCCACAAGCGAGCGAGCGAATGGAAAGAGTAAAAATAATTCATCGGTAGCGCCAATATCTCATGTAACTCAAAAGTGTAAAATTCAGTCTGCACTAAAAAATTTCCGATTCATCAAAATTTATGCTGATCTTTTGCTCTGATTAGGGAACCTCACATTTCAAAACAGCATAATACTTGGTCTAAAGGCTCTAACCAATTATTCTCGTAAAGAAAAATGGAGGACGATCTCCATCTGTGGAGTTTCTCAAGGAACTCTAGAAGATCTCTTTCGTGTTTACCATGTCTGTTAATAGTAGCCTAGTATCACAAACTCGTTGTGTGCGCAGGAGTGCTCATGGAAATGTAGGCATTGTACCACAACACGGGCTTGGCGTATCATGCCATGGCCTAATGCACTGGATCGTGCACGACCTATACAATGTCGAGACAATGGGGGATCAATTAGAAAAACAGCAATGGGGCCTCATTTAAGTATAGCCGGCCATATCTGCGTGAAAATCTCTAGGTCCGTGACAGTATGCGGAGAAGAGTTGGATAAGAAACAGCAAGATGAGACATGTATTCATGCAGCATGTCTATACTTGCTCGTACACAAGGATTAGGGTCAAGAAGCTTCTCTACAATTTCATTTTGGGCAACTTTTCATTTGTTCGTGCTAATAAAGTCAGATTCGTTTGGCATAATGCACTTACTGAGTCCTACTCTTCCACTCAAATTTGGCAAATCGAGTTGCAAGTAGATTATAATCTGCATTATTTGCCACAGATGGACTCGTACAATTCTGGAAATATATCAACTATAAGACCTAGTGACAAGATTCCAAGTTGGTCTTCCCACAACTAGCTAGCTTGTAGTTTATCATTCGAGGGCCAACAGGGGTGGAGGTTTACAGGATCGAATTATTGGGCAGACAAACGCAAGAACGTAGCTTTTACTTGATTACTAAAAGTAATTCAGACTACTAGAATTGCAGAACTAAGATCATGTAGACATCTACAAAAACTAAGTGAAAAAGGCATTACTTCAAAACCTAGTTTGACATTAGCAGCTATTCCTTCTCTCCTTTTTACTATCTTGCAAGATTTTCATGCAGTATAGACCAAAAGCATGTAGCTCCATTGGAACTGTTAACTTTTAGGGGAAGAGGCTGACCTGCTCAATACGATATCAACACAATCCACGCCCCTAGATCCTTTTTGGAGTTCTCAACCTTGAGATTATCAGGCATTGTATGTGTCGTCTGACTAAGTCTAGTTAGCTCGGTTATGAAACCTCCGCAAGTTCCTTCATTAGTGATACAACGTCAGCTGATGACCCAAGAAGATATCTGGCACTCGATCGCTTGCGTCCAACAGCACAAGAGAAATAATTTTCACTTTTAAGATCGAGCACCGATGATCCTTCCTGCAGTGTAAATCTATCCCGCATTTTAGACCACCAACCAGCTCCGTTTCCGTTACTGCTAGTTCCCTTGTCTGAGTTTGGAAAGGATTTATAAGGGGCGTTACTGCAGCGTGCCCTAAATCCATTTCTCCCTATTGGAAGATTAGAAGCAGATCCGTTGACAGGATTCCCTATGTTGGCTCTTGCTGTCGTTGCTAGTCCAGCAGGAAGCTCTGGCTCAAAAAAATTATAGATGTCTTCATCCTGAGCCAAAACAATCCAATTGCAAAAGTACGTAAATCTGCCCATTTGAAGAAACCAGTGAAGTGTATATGTCTCTATGTATTGCGATTGTACTTTATCGATTTTAATTTGTTTCTCATAAAATGTGTTAACGAAAGAGCAGGACTCAAACACTATGAAGTACGAGATTAAGTATAGGAAATCAGGCCCATGATGTGCTGAAAACTATCAGTGATAAAAAATTTGACAATACAACGATCTTCGAAAATAAATTGCAATATTGATGCATGATTGGAAAGTTTGCGAAATCGGGGTTTGGACTATTTTGAATAAATGCAGATTGGAGGGGATTCATGGAAACCCGTTTTGGCCAGATAGTCAAAGTGATGTGTCAGCCGTATTACACAGTCAGGGAAATTTACAAGTCACAGTGGTGGATGGGGCATTATAGTGGTTTAATTGTATTCCAATTCCATGAGGTCTTTTCTTATAGCTGGTGAGGTCATGGGTTTTTGATAGGGTAAGCAATGTGGAAGACAGCAGAAACTCCGATACCATTCTGTATTTTCTATGACATGAATTACAGCTTACATGTTGCAAGCCTTCAACCATCACATTACGCAATGAGATGAGTAAGATTTTTACTAATTCTAGTTGCCTTTTTGGTATGTCCTCTTGCCAGTTAGTTTAGATATGTTACGCCCAATAGAAGAAGAGAGAGACTCAATTTGATGCAAGAACTTCTATCTGAACTGAATTGCTCACTTACCTTCTCATTCGGTTATTTCAAGGGCAGAATCTTGGCACTCAGCCATAGTATGCAGTGTAGAGTTTTGTGTATTTAATTTTCAGTATAGCCAGCTTACGAGTTCTATATAAATTGACTTAAGATTTCATTCTTGAACAAAAATCCATTTTTTGATTTATTTCATAGAGGAAACTATTTCAGAAAGAAACCTTTAACAGCTGGAGTCTTGGGCAGCAGAAAATTTGGGTACGATCTTTTTTAGTTTCAAATGTTTTATCAAAGTTTACATGTAAGAGAAAAAAATTAAGAAAAATCTATGGAGTTTTAAAGAGGTTCTTTAAGAAATCAGTTTATAAAATGTTTTAGTACAAGGTGCCCTCGAACGGGCAAAAAATGTAAATACTTATAGCAAGAAGAATGCCGCATAAAACGTGTCAAAGATCACATACCTTTGGTAAAAAGTGCCCGATACACAGCACATAATCAATGGGTGCCTTCACGTCTTTGTTATGAACAATTTCCCCCAAAATACGGTCAATTGCTGCACCCTGAACATAAACAAACGAGAATGTAACTACGTATTCAACTACATTATGCAGGAAAAAAATAAGCTTCCTAAACAAGGAAAATATATGCACCTTTGTGACACCAACAGCTCGGACCTCAACAGATCTGCCACCTTGAACAACTTCTACGGAAGCATTAGAGATCGGGCCAGTCCACAAGTGCTGCAGCATATCCTTTGCTTGAAGCCTTCCAAACTCAACATCTGCATGTGTTATTAAGCATTATATATATATCAAGGATGCAAAACTGAATAAAAATATTATAAAGCATGGTAGAAATTTTTATTTTTTTTTTGAAATTAGAGATGAGGTCAATATGAGATCAGTCACCTGCATACTTATAATTCCACACAAGTGAAGTCTCGCGGGGCTCAAAATGAGACCGGGGTGTTCTCTCAGTGAAATACTCGAAAACATGCTGTCATGATGGACAAGAATCACACATGGAGGTCAGAAAATTAATATACATAAGATGGAAAACAATTATGCATGAAAACCAGTAGAACATCTTGCACCTTTACACTGTCAACCCAATCCATGTGCAAGTTTTCTGGCATTGTTGTCATCCACTCTCCTTTAGTAGGACGTACAAACATCCCGTGTTCTGCTGCCAACCACAGGCTGTACTCGCCAAAATTCTGTAAAATCAGTTCGTCATTGGAGGAGTTTGCTAAAGACGGAACAGAGGAGCACTAGCAAAACTAGGGTACCTTGTCCAGGACACTTCTTTCACTTCCACTAAGGACTACAATCGTTGTCTTAGGGTCGTTGCAAAGCTTCTTCAAGGGTTCTCTAAGATCTGGGTGCAACTTAAGCTCCATCTCTTTGAACTGATCAACCCTTCTTCCTGGGGCATCGACGGGTTCTGTTAATGTTGCATTGAATCCCTATGGATTGGAAGGAAGATGGGGATTAGATTGTGTTTCCAAACAACACATTGTTGAAGGTGGAGCACATGAGGCATGGCCTGTTTACAAAGCACATCATCAAGCAAGAAAACAGTCTTAAAATCATACTGGGGCAGTAATCATCTTGCTGTAAGAGATTGAAACGCTCCATTTCAAAATACGAAGAAACTCTTCTACGCAACAAAATCTATAAATTGCTATTATGTTCAAATTTGTTATTTATTTTGGCAAACAAACATTGCATGGATACATTTTAAGAGTAGTAGTACACCTAGACTAACTTCCATGAGTAAGCCAGATCCATATCCATGTGCATGTATCTTGATCATCAAGGTGGTGGCTAGATTCAAGTGATTACACCACTAACACCATGTCAACAAATAACTGTTCCACACTCTTAATCATTTACCCACATTTTTTCAGCAGAAAGCTGGTACTTTTTAGTAATTACAGTTCCATCTGCACATATACTCGTGTTCCTAGAGATTTGCACTGATCAAAATGGCTTACGGCACCAAAAGAAATACAGCGAGTCGCAACCCACACAGGAAATCTGAGTGGAAGCCCTAGAAGCCAATGATTAACATAGGGAAACAGTTAAAAACTTCTTAATCTAATAAGTTAAAGGGCAGAGTCTATTTTGTCTCATGCTTCCACCATCTGTCTCTAGTCCTCATGAGAAATCAAAGGAACAGGGGAAATAGCTTCAGTGTGAAAATCACAAAGAGGAGAAGCTGCAAAGGTTCCACCCATAACCAGTTACATATAAAATTTTTAAAAGGTCTATGAGACTATGAGGAACCCTCATTATCAAATGAATACAGCAGATGCTATCATAGAAGTGTAATAACTTCTCTTTGGGATAGCTCCCAACACTTTCCATGTATTAATAAGGGCTTAGCCCAGTGCATGGGGTCTCGATAGTGCAGTGACTTGGGAAGAGGAAACTATAGATTACCAGTATAAGCAACCTATTATTGGATTGCAAGTAACATTGAAGCACATCTCTTGTCCGAAGTAAAGGTGGGATCTGTCTGGTCCTCATCTGAGCTTCAACAATCGAATCATTAAGTTCACTACACCAAAGCAAACCAATAATGTTAGCCTGCTAGGCAATATTTAGGAGGATGACAATATGCTAAACAACGATATTAGGTTATGCATGGGGAGAAACTGTATATAACTGATGCCTGCATATTCAGGAAAAGTACTGTTTTTCATGGATAGACTTTATGGCAAACTAAAAGCTAAAATGGAGGAACAACTTTTGGTTGTATCCTGATTTTGGGCAACTCAAACTTGTCTTTTGACATCCACAATTTGCATTCTCAATAAAAGAAAAACAGGTGCTCAAATAACACGTTTTTCCTATTTGTCTTCTTTCCAGTTGTGCTTGATCATTTCAACAATCTCTCCACATAACACAATTGTCACGTTATATCAGATGAAGTTATCACCCAAGTCAACATCAGCATAAAATCTTTTTTCTCTGAAGTGAAACCTTACACAAGGAAAATACTATCTTCTTTATCTAGACTGTAGACTAGGTCCAAACTTTTCTGTCTATGATGTTAGAGACTTACAACTTAGAAGTAAGGTTAAGTAGCATGGAAATCGCTTGAGAGAAGATAGATATCCTAGTCTACAGTATCCCTTCCTGTGTCTGGATTAGATACAAAGTTTGGACTGAAAAGATTTATTTGAATCATTTACATGACTACCATGACATACTCAGCATGACTAGGACACTTCCATAGTACCTTGAAGTGAGTTGTTTGGATGATTAAGTAAATAATTTATGGTAGTCTTTTAAGGAGATACGGACAAAAGGGTAGAAATATATAGAGCAGGCTCATCCTTTAATGCTGAAGTCGCAGGCCAGTCAATCACGATCTTAAAATGAAAAGAAAAACTGGAATAGTAAGAAGCAGCATGACACTGGAAAGGGGAAAGTAAGACCTATAAAAGCTATAGGATATTTAAAGCGACTGCAGTGAACCGAGGCTGATCTATCAGCAGTTCAAATTATTAATTTTCTTCAAGAATCCCGCTCATGTGCAGTCCCTCAAGAGCGGGACATCAACGTGAATTAATTAGTTTCACCAGTTTGAATATTTTGCCCAATACAAACTACCTGATGACTTCTCAAGGATTCGCACACCAAAGTGCCAACAGCCTCTCAACTTCCTCTCTTTGATCCTCAGTGGCCAAGCATAGGATATAAGTAAATGGTTTCACACCCATCCTACAAAATATCTTCTTCAACTTGCGTTCCATTTGAAGTGCTTGTTTGAAGGTTTCTACAACATTCAGCTTACTCTTCGTCCTATGTGTAGCATCCATGTGAAATATGAACTTCCTCAGAAATACTGACTCGGTATATTGAAATATATCTTTACCAGGAACTCTAGTTCCGTGTTTGCATCCTTGTTAATGCTCCTTGCCTTTCTGAACTTGCCTGCAGATATCTGTCTTAATCCTACTTACTCCTACAATATCTAACTAGATCTCACCAATCAACACCATGTCGTCCATAGACTCAATCATGTTGCCTCATCTTGTATATACTGGCTGTTATTAGCCTTCAAAAAAAGACAAAAAACCACCCACGGCATGAGGATCCGTCACTGGGGGGTCTGGGGAGGGTTTGATGTATGCCCCTTACCCCAACATTGTGGAAAGGCTACTTTCGCATTATGAACCCATGACCTCCAGAGGTCATAACTGAAGCAACAGTGAAATTGTGCCAAGCCTCATATCATAGATGAGCTTTCACAAAGCCAAAACATATGTTGCAATCATTTTGGAACAAGAAAGAATTAAGTCATGACTGCAACATAAGAAGCACCACCAGGATTTCCCAAGTTATAAGATAATATTGTTCAGCCATCTATTTTGTAAATGTACCTCACAAAGGTTTCAGCCCATTCTTGGGATGTGTGAGTGGTCACATGCATGAAATTATGGTGGTGCCGTTTTTCTCTTTCATCGGCTGGCATATTTAAAGCATACCCAATAGATGCAGCAACTTCTGTGATGTTCCATGGGTTCACCAAAATCGCTCCAGCACCAAGAGATTGTGCTGCGCCTGCAAACTAAAAATAAGCACATTGCTAAACAAACTATTATACTCACGAAGATGAAAAATGTAGGAAACATATGTCATATAGTAATGGCAAATGACGAGATGACAAAAAATTAAGAAACTAAGTTTTAGAAAGAACAATAGGTGAGAGTGCTACCTCAACTAGTTTGGAACTAGGGCTTAGCCGAGTAGAGTTTGGTAAGTGTATACTCTAGGGAACAGTCATCCATACTCTTTAAGTCTCTAATTTGTCGATCTCAGAATCTCATTAACAGTATGATCACTCAAATATCTTAGGGTAGATGAATAATGGGTGTGAAGTATGCAAAGGTTTTACATGTTGCAACACCAAAGAATCCTCATGACCCTAAGCTATGTGAAAATAATCCATTAGATACGTCTGAAACCTCATAACAAAGTTTTCCTCCTCATCTCAGCAATGTCGAATGCTTTTGCGCTTTTTCATAACTGGAACCATAGAATCTATTCAGGATGAACCACGGGTCTGAGATCGCAAATTTATTATTACGAAACCTCTTGTAGCCGGAATTTATGCCTGTTTGGCTACATGATATATCTCTTAAACTAATCTTACTGGTGAAAGGATGGCCAATTGGCCATGATATTTTCTCGTTTACGATTGGAAAGTGGTATTGTGCATGCACACGCGTGCGCAAGCGCACACACTTATATTTTCTAGTGAATAATAAACTTCCACACCAACTCAAGAAGGGAGTAAATTAACTTACCTCGCTTAGAATAAGAACCCCTTTTTTTGAGGCTTGGCAAGCAACAAACTCATAGCTGACAAGATTCATTCCATCCCTCAAAGATGTGACTAGTGCTACATCTAAACAAGAGAAGTAAAAAAGGAAATTTGGTGAAGATGACAACCACTGTTAGAATGCGAAATGAAAGCAACTAGAACTTTGTTATATTTTAGTTATTTTATGTAGAGCATATCGTCCAGCTGCCAGTAACTTTGCAATAACAAATCATATTACACAAATGCTTATATCTAGTAGTAATCAGCATTATAAGTTAAGTGCTTCCCATGATGCAACCACTATATATTTCGTAATGTAAGAGGCACATCTTTGGTTTCTTAGTTAATAATTTAGTCAGTATGGTAATCGCCGAATAGTTGCCATTTGTTTTTATTAAGACTACTATCCGTGCTAAAGTTCAAATATTTTGCATCCAAATATGAACACAGCGGGCATCTTGGAACAAGAAAATTCATGCAGAGTTGCTATCGTAAATGCCAGGCATTAGATCAAAAGCCACGTTATATGCTGCAAAAATCCCAGTTGCAATAACCTTGGTGAAGTACTCTATAACAATACGTCGCAAGCAACAACAAGAATATCAAAAGATATGTAGTCCCGGGACATTACTTCAAACAGAAAAAGAAAAATAGGGATATTTTTAAGCACAACGAAATGAATCCAATATTTCAAGGGAGATGACCAAGCAATGTTAATATTCTACTTGGTTTAGTCAGAGAGGCCAATCGCAGTAGGGATATCAGTATCCCACTTTCAATTTAGTGAACATAACTTTTGAAGACAACAATAACAATATGCATTCGCCTACTTGTCAGTGAATTAGTTCACTTGGAGAGCAGAAAGTCAGCTGAGTGTTAGGCATAACATCCCTAGATACTGAAATGATTCGATAAGAAAATCAGGTGGTCTCCCATTTAAAATAAGGCTAAGGCACCAATTGAGTTATCAGGTAAATCTAAGAGAAAGCTTTTTGACGGTTCTTCAAGTATTTTCATTGCCTCACTAAATTATTCTACTTATTTCCAAGCCAATCTGAACTCATGTTCATGTTAGTTTAGTAGTTGAGAGGGAGAAACAAAGAATTCTTCAAGATGCTACTTAATTTTGGTTTAAGAGTAACAATCCAAAATAAGTGAGTACCTTTAGAATGTAACGCATTATTACTACATACTGTACGGCAAAAGATTTAGTACCAGTAACAGCGTACAGTGCACAGAGTGCTTGAAAGTCAAGTGTTCGATCCTGTAAGAAAAGAAAAAAGTAATTTAGGGTATTAGACTGACTAGCTGTAATGGTAATAAGGTATACAACGCTTGAAGCCTCTCAAAGCAGTTACTTGATTTCATGCTCCAAATGCGAATAAAAGAAGACAAAAACAGAGAAGAATATGGAACTAAAATTTCAAAAATCTTCACCGAAAAGTGGCCATGTCGGCCGCTGTCATTGGCTCTTGTGGTGAACATTGTCTCTTAGAGTGTTAAAGAGAACTTTCTAGCATATTCTCTGTACCGAATCGGCTAGCAAGGTGACGGCTAATGAAAGGATGACTTAAGAAGAGCATTGATTCATTGAGCGTGATCACTCATTAAGGTCATCGTTTGTGACTTGCACCAGGGGTGTGGCTTATCGAAAAGTAGAGGTAATCAATTGAAGGGAACTTTTTGGATGCTGTCAATATGCCCATAAAAGGACATACTTGTTAATATCAAGTATGAACACCTGTCAGGCACAAGATTGGCTTAAGCTTCTCGGTCAAGTTTGTTTCCAACATGTGCAATTATACGTCTTTCCCTTTGCTACAGCCGGCATTATCAAGAAAAAAAGATCAGAAAGAAGAAGAGTATGGAAGAGAGCACCAATGCTGCCTTCCTGACAGAAAACCACCACTCATTGCCGACCCGTACCAACTTAACCGGGGAGGGAACCATTCACCTGTAAGGGCATCAATTTAGATCACTTGCTTCAAATATCAACTTAGGCATCACCTCCCTTCTCGCCTGCAGTCTTTCTACTTTGCCCTAAACCATTTTGTATCTTGTGTAAAGACACTACTTCACTAGACTCGTGTCACGATGTTTTGAGCTATCTTCTTGTCCACACAGCTATAGTACATTATGTTTCCAGTTTCCAGTTTCACAGCTGATTCAATAAAAAATACAATGGAAATTTTTTTGTATAGTATGCAACTAAATAGAGCAATTTAGGAGTAGTTGAAACAGACTTGCATATTTTCTGCTATTGCAACACATCTTATTATCCTGTGACTTAAAAGATATACGGCACAAACAATTTCTGCGTCAGCTTTATTGACGTGTAATTCTACGTCCAGAAGATAAGTTGATGAAGGTAAAGAGGCAGACCAGATGATGTATTGGAACAGCTGTTAGAGTTCCGAACCTTCCATTAATGCGCCCCACAATTTCATGAACTTGGCATGTGAGCTTTTGGTCTGAAAGAAACAACAAATTATGTGAACATAGTATGCAACGTTTCCACAACGTAAAATGATTGCTATTAACATTGCAGCCATCATTACGAACTGGCTTTACTGTAAGGTCGATGGAGCGTAAGATTTTGGAGTTGAGTAAGGTCCTTGGCCTTTCATTAAATTGAAGAGGCAAATTGATCGAAGCTTTTAGGATTTGGATACTTCAAGTAAGGTGATGTTCATCCCTACATCAAAAGTGATGAGCTCACTAAGAAACTTTCTGACAAGGTCCCATGGTGTATGTCATATGTGAACGATATGGGGTTAATTAATGAGAGTAGGAAATGGGTAAATGCTATGTTAGAGTTACTACTTCAACATCCATATTAGGTTAACCATAACTCATGGGCTACTTCCGACAATTGGCAACAACTAAAGCTATTATTTTCTTGGATCGATATTGCATAAGAAAGAGTCGCAAGAAAAGACGAGGGAGCACCTTCTACACAGTTTGCTCGTAATCAATGTGAGTATTTATTGCCCTAGTGAGGAAAGTGAGTTGTGTCAAGTTGATAAGGTAAGACGAGATAGAGGCAGAGCTAGAGTCAAGAAGAAGTAATCTCACTTGTGCTACGAATTGATCAGATAGCATTTGTAAAGGATCCATGTAACCGACGCAACTACTTTAGACAAAGGCTTAGTTAAGTTGAGTTTAGTCAAGAGTCAAGGAGGCTGCACTTCCTGGTCACATGTGAAGGCCAGAGGACTAATAGGGGCAGGATTGGCAACTAAAATAGAAACGCAGTGATGCTATTTACATGTTTCTGTGGCATACTTTTAGCTTTTAGGTTGTCATTTCTACACAATTTTCCTTTTCATTGCCTTGTAAGAAATAGCAAAGGACAATGAAATAATTTCAAGAAAGGTAGTTGACAAAGCTCTATGTTCGTGGGTCAAAACTTCACATTTCGATCTATTTTGCTCCTTTGATATGCTAGGAAATTTCTTTTCCAAAAGGCAGACAGAGTTTCCTCCCAATCATCAAGTCTCTGAGAGTTGCAGCCCTTGGCAAGTGGAACAGTTAGACAGACCAACAAGTAGCATGATTTTCATCCGTCCATAGAGATTAGAGCATTGGTTCATGCTACATAAAGAAAAGAATTAGAAGATGATGATGACAATCAAACTTACACTCAGGAACATCAGTCCTTGTTGGCACAGCAATTTGTAGCAAAACTACTCCGTCACGCCAAAGTGGATTTTCTTCAAGGAACTTCTCAAATGCCAAAATCTTCTGGGGAATTCCCTTAATCATATCAAGACGGTCAACTCCTAACATTACCTGGCCCATAGAGAGCAATGATCAGTTGTGTAATACTTTCAGTAATACATTGGCAACACTTAGACTTAAAGAACTAGGCGTAAGTTCTCCATGGGAAGAAAAAAGATAATGGAGAAGTCATATGGAGCTCAGCATGGAGCACAGTATCTGAGTAGTGCAGCTTGTGACGTGTTCCATAGCAAACCAACTTGTGATTCTTCCTTCATGTTTGGGAATTATGTTGGGGATGAATTATCTAAAAACGCATAGTGTGCATTTTTTATTATCTTATTATAGCCTCTTCACTGGAGTTCTATTACATAGACTTGGTATGAGTGCTGGGAAAACATGTTTCTAATCTTCTGATTTCCCCAATTTCCATCTCCAAATACACGGGATTCAACAATATTGGAACTCATTACTATACGCTGATACCACTTGTTCCCAAGATAAATGGTGCTCACTGCAACGTTTAGTCTAGGAACTCCACTAGGACTAAAAGGTTCTTTTTGATTTATCCATGTTGTGATAATAATGAAGGTTATGAGCTTGCTCAAAAGATCAGGTAACTGGGAAGTCCAAGTGCTTTTCACGTATACATGTTATTCTATTTCCGCTGAAGTAAAAAGCAGCTAACAACAGGGCAAGCACAGAGATCTTCAGGCTAAGATCCTTATCCATACTATTACCGAGAAAACCAGGATTCGATTCCCTTGTCACTGGTTGAGGAGGGAAAAGGAAGTGAATTTACGAGCGGAATGGGACACTAACTTCAAACATAAGTTTGAAGGAGAGTTTGGTTACATGATATCGGTCACAGATGAGATAACTGAACAACTCTCAGATAACTTAACGTCTTAGCAAAAAGTCTTCAACAGAAAAGACGTAGCACTGCAGCACTTATCTACTTTTAATTTGATGCCTTGAAAAGATGTAGTGGATATAAGCAATGGTAAGCTTATAGTTCCCCTATGTTGTAAAATAGAAAATTTTCAGCTGGCACATTTGAATGACAAAGAATTGGAACAGAATAGAAGGAAATTGGAATTCTAGTAGCAGGTATTCCTCACTTGATTATCCTACATGGGCATAAATGCCTGTAAAAATTTGAAGTCCATAACAGTGTGTGCCGCATCAGGATGAATTTCAGACCATAAATTTATGAGAACACCACGGATAAGCCTTCAACTAACGAAAACGATATTAGCTTTCTGGAAGCAAATTTCGTTAAACATAATGAATATGTACACCAATAAAGAAGGCATCCACATAATTAACCAATGGGGAAAGGGTAATAGGTCAATCACTTGTATAGTTTATGCATTTCGGCAATCACAAGAAGAACACCGAAGTCTTCCAATAACGAATTGTTATAAAGAAACGATGAAGCCTTAAAATGCCAGTTCTAGTATTTGACTACAGGTACATATCACAACCCGAATTGGACTAAAATCAACATGTATATGTCCTAAAAAACAGCAGACACGCAAAAGAGAGCGACACCTACCTTTCGGCCCGCAAATCTATCTTTCAATTCTTTGATGTGATCCTTCACTTGAGGGAGTTCAAGAGCTCGAATAAACCGATCAGAATCTATCCCAATAGGAAACTGCATTTTCAAGTTCGTGAAGAACATGATCGTGATGAAGAATCCAGGAGCTCCATATAATACAGTACCGATTATCCAATTGCATAAATGGGAGAAAAACATGACATTGGGCAGAAATTACAAATACCGCAGCAACACGAGTAAGCTTTCCTTGATCCTCCACTCCCTCTGGTGTACCCTCAAGCCCAAGAATTCGAGTACAAGCACTAACAAAATGCCTTGCATAGTCATAAGTGTGGAAGCTGGAAGAGGATATCAGAAAATTATAAACATCTATGACCTTGTGAAGTTAAATAATGTGCAAAACTTGAATTGCTATAGTATTTCACAAGCTGTTCTTAGACAAATGCTTGATCCATGTGAAAGCTATAACCACAGACCTCACGAATATACTTCACATACGCATATCTCATTCATATACTTTTTTCTAGTGTGTTGATGTTACAGATTCCGGAAACATTATACCAACATTAACATGTCATGGCTTCATACTGACACGTTGACGCCTAAAAATGCCCAGCTAAAAGAACTTTTAGGTTGATCAAATTGTTTTCTTCAGTTTCTCTGAGAGAAGTCTTTATTACCAACATCCAATGATTTTGCCAAACTAATATGGATGCCAATGATGATTGACCCATATGTCTCAGCAATAAACAAGTGAATTTGAAGAGCTTGGATAATTTGGTCCTAGACAAAAAAAACAAATATTATGGCAAAAAGGATGCAGACCTCCTCAACGTACCAATATGTTCCTTCCTAGGCTTGCAAACAGCTACTTGCAGAACATAAACCCGTTCTAAAGTTTGAAATCCACCCCATTGTTGAATAAAAAAAGAAAAATAAAATAAAAGCAACACATATTTTAAGTAGTAGTGTGATTCTGTAAGACCTACCCAACTAGATCTGCGGCAAGAACAGATCGTAGCAGCTCTGATCGAGATGGCAATGTCCTGTGAATTTCAGAAGAAGGGAAGGGCGTATGGAGAAACCAGCCAACTTTCATTTCGTTGTTATAATCTTTTAGGCATTTTGGGAGAAACATTAGATGGTAATCATGGCACCAAACCACATCACCCTCTTCATAATGCTCATTTACCACATCAGCAAACATTTGGTTAGCCTTCTTGTACGCATCAAACTGAGACTGGAAACCACGAGTGGTTGCAAGACGGTCTTCTTGTGGAAGCCCAAGATAGTGAAAAAGAGGCCAGAGAATGTTGTTACAATAGCCATTGTAATATTGATGAACAATCTCTTCATCAAGGAAAACTGGGATGCACCTCTGCATTCAGCAACACAATCTAATCATGAATGTCGTGACTAACAGTTGTAATATAAGCTTGTGGACTATGTAAAATTCGTCAATGACAGAATCATTCAGGGACCAAATTTGACAACCTTTTCGGCTAAAGCTATAGTGAGTGATCTCTGTCCAATTTCATCAGGTACATTTACACCAGCCCAACCAATCCATCTGGCTTCAAAGTCATTTACACCTTCAAAGAGACAATCGAGCACCACTTAGAAGCATCAGACTGGTTGATAAATGTTCTCGTATACCAATATGCAAGCATCAAAGAAATGAAGAACTTAAATGGAAGAACGTTTAGTGAATTCCAAGCAACAAATTTACAGGGAATCCAGCTCATACTTACCCAAAAGTGCACTGACAAGTCCTCCTACACTCATTTCTAGTGCCCATGATTCCTCACCCCTTCTTACTGCAGATACAGGCAGCCGATTAGCCACCACCAATAATCGTTGCTTGGCAGGCTGTCCATCCTTCCTCTCACATCCATCAGCAAGCTCTCTTGCTGCGGCAATCCCTTCCAAGAACTCTTCCTGCCAGTTATCACCTTCAGTTGACAACGGGCCATCCCCAAAAACATCCACATCCCGATTGCCATCTCTTACCTCCTCATTAGGATGGGAAGACCTATTGGATTTCCTTAGCTCCCTTTCCCTTAATAGCCTCTCCAATCTTGTCCTAAGAATGGCAGAGTTATAATTATACTTGCTTCCTGGCACTTGTGAGCTCTGTAACTCAGCCTGCAAATGAAATTTTAAACAGCAAGTCGCACAAATGTGTGTACTCATTCAAACTGTAAATCATTCTAGTGTACCCAGATAAATTACTTTACTCTAAACGAACAAAATTAGTACTCATTTAAAGTCTAAGCAGTTTCTTACTGCTTCAAGCATTTCAATTGCATTTGACCCCAACCCCACTCCCACTCCCCCCCCCCCCCCCACCCCCTTTGACACACACAAACACACACACACGCACTCTTCAGAATCTATCCAACTAATGATCAAAATCAATTATCTAGTTAATCATTTAACATTTACTGCACTTGGTAAGTGGGTAAACCAATTATGGTTGCGGCATCCTTTTTCTAGAAGAAAGTATGAAGTAAAACAGGTAACAATTATCATAGAAAAAGAAAAACTAGTGGGAACAAAAACGAGAGAGAGAGAGATAACATTCAAAGCAGATTGCATTTCATGACAAAATTGCATCAGGAGTAATCTGATCCAAGTACGACTATGAACATGAGTATATATGTTAGAGTAGAGTGATTCTTGATTTTCACTAATTAAAAAAACACATAGGTCTACATTAACAGAAAAACAATCAAGAAATTAAACAATGTGGTGTAAAAATTATCAAGGCCAATTGAAACTCATACTCAAGAAACTTACAAAAAAAAAAAAGCATATAAGATTTAAACACATAAATACAAGAGAAAAATCTTTTGAAGAATTCGAAGTGGGTATAGATGAAATTGGAAAATAAAAACTGGGTTGGCATTTTTACCAAATCTTTTTGCAGAATGCCAATCTCTTCAGATGATTTGACCGTCATCATGAATTCTTTACACAAGCCCTACTCTCTTAGAAAGCCGGATGGGCACTTGCCCACAAATAGACGAGAACAAGTTGGCAAAAAAACCGGATATTTTTGGGTGGCTGTGGTCGAGAAATTAGAGAAAAATCTCTCTATATATATGTAAAGCGTATCTATATCCATATGTAGATATAGATAGAGATTGAGAGAGAGGTTGAGAGAGAGAGAGAGAGAGAAGGACAGAGAGACAGTGTAAAGGGGTACAACTCATATATAACTGACTCCTCAGTTTCATGTAGCACACAGCTTTTAAGCCATGCAAATGCAGGGAGTTGGCACCAAACACTGCATTCAAAATATTCTTTTTTATACAGAAAACACCAACAATGCCAACATTGCACCTACACACAGGACTCCCAGGTACCAACTTTCACATAATTTTGCAGCAATGATTGCTGTGAAACTAAACATGGATTCGCCATTCGAGGGCATAAGAGCCTTGTATAAGTGATCCAACTAAGGATAGATCTTTATCATAGGGAAAATTAAAGTTGTGGCCCGGTGGTCGATAAGTTATTTGTGGCTTACCGTTCAAAATAACGTCGTTTTAAATAGCTTTTTCAAGGTAATTGGCGTGATTTTGAAGGTACGTTACATGCATGTTAATTAGGTGTAGCAAGCAACAGGTTTCATTGTTTTGATCGTTTTATGTCTAACCGGTGAAGATCTCAGTAACCAATTAATAATCGCACCCGTATATTATTTATGTGTCGATTGCAACAAGTTCTCAAAGATATGATAAATAAAACTTATATCAAATTAAATAATCACCCATAACAACTAAGAAAATGTTACTTTCCATTTTCAGAATGAAAACATTATTACCCGCAGATACAACTTCTAAACTTTGCAACATATTAATGACTAAGACGCATATATTTGGATCACAAGTGCGTGACGCATAAAGACTTGGTGATAGTGAAACCTCTTCTTGAATTTACTTGGATTGTGAAGCTAGAGAACAATAATATTTGATCAATCATGGCTGGAGGTACGTTGTTAGTATTGTTTTATTCCGAAAATGCTAACAGTTGGGTTTTAGAGCAACTTTTGACCATAATAATTAGCATTGTTGTTTTCTATATCCATACATGGAAATCATATTAATTGATTAAGTTCTAGCAACCAGGATTACTAACTTTATGCATCATTTGTTTATATTTGTACATGTCTAAGAGTTGACAAATAGAACGAAAAGTTTGAGATTTGATGGCCTTATTTTTAAAATTGTTATTATTTATCTAGAAAGTTTGTAATAGGCCCTGATGAATGTAATTGTTAATTTTTAGATACCATGTATTAGGCTTATTTGATGGGTTTTAATTAATTCTAATACTGAGTTTTCAAGACATTTGATGCAGGCCATGAGAACTTCATGATCACTTTGCTATGGTTGGTCAATATCACAATTTAGAACCAAGGCTAGGTCCGTTATTAGCATTTTTGGTTTGTCGGATAGGCTCATTATATTAAAATAATAATAATAATAATAATAATACCATAAGTAATTGAAGTAATTGGGCGTGAGAACCAAATGAATCGAAAGATTCATGTTTGGTGCGAGATTGAACAGATTCTTCATATAAGTTTGCGACTTGAATTTGTTACTTTGATTAATTTGCAAATTTTTAATGATTATTTTTTTTAAATATCATTATAAGTGTTGCAGTAATAATTACTCTAACATGAGGATTTGTTAAGGGATGATGTTATTTGTAAAGTTATGAATATCAACGTGATTTTAAAAATTGTCACAGCGTATTAATTCACCTTGAGGATTTGTTAAGGGATGATGTTATTTGTAAAGTTATGAATATCAACGTGATTTTAAAAGCAACTAAACTTATTATGCCCACTGGTAGCAAGTATCTTTTATTTTTAATGCCTAAAAGTAACTGGACTTATTATTTAAGATCAAATTCAATACATAATGCAAATTCTTTCCACAGGAAAGAATGGAATGACTACAGCGACAACTTTTTTTGGTTGAGGTTTTATGTAATTCTATTTTTTGTTAGAGTAACACAAATAAAATTTTTAAATAGTAGTAAATACCTATAAGACCGTGCTTGCTTTTTATAGTTAACAGCTCATTAAAAAAGATGTAGTTAAAATGGATTGTAAATGTCAAGCTTGACATATTAAAAAAATTGTTGAAAAATGACACAAAAATAAAAATTTAAAAGTAAAAATTTCATAATTTATAATTTATATTATAAAATATTACAATTAAGTAATGGTTGCTTATTTTTAGCTAAAAATCGTTTTATTAACTTTATTTTTGCTCACGTACTAGCGTGAAAAGAAAGGAAAAAAAGGAACCGCCTTATGGGAAGAAGCTTTGTAACCAATCACGGCTGTTGGCGTGCATATATACATGCATGGTAAAAGTAGAAGGTTAATCGCAAGATCGATTTCAGCCCTTCAATATTTAAGTAAGCTAAACGCCTCTCCTTCGTTTGTTTTGGGGTTTAACGCGATTTTATGGGCGTAGTCTTATTACGAATTGTCTTAGCCTTTTGGGTTTTGCTCGATTTACATTTATAATTCATAGCTTGAGTTGCACTATTCAGCTGCTATTGTTCCTGTTGTCATTCTAGCTTTTGGGACAAAAAAGTCGTATTTCAATGTACTCCTTCCATTGGTTTTTTCGAATTTGACTTTCTTGCAAATTTCTGAAATAGATTTGGTACATATAAATGTTGACTTCACTTGTTGTTTTACTCTCTCTCGACTTGCCAAATGATACTTAAATTTATCTTAGGAAACCACAAAATGTCAAAAGAAATGAATGGAGGTAGTATTTATTATCTCCCAATTTATGCATGGTTAACCGATTAAGCGACAATTATTGCTACTTGCGTATGGTTGTGGGCTATTGTTATGTTATTATAGAAAAGGGAACTTACTCGAATTAAGTTAAAGATTGAAGTTTTATTGGTTTACTATATTTTATTAGTATTTATCTATCTTTACACTAAAATGTTGACTTACATTTTGATCTTTTTTGATAAATTATAAATAAACTGTAAGGTGCAGCAACAAAGACTAAATTCAAAACCACAAAAAAACATGCATAAGATTCAAATAATGAATTTGAGAGTTTGAGTATTACAACCAAGTGACCAACAATGTATATTGTACAACCAATAATGCAGGAAGAACAAACAACATGCAGCAACAAGGAGTGATGGGGCTACTCCCATTTCCACACATCACCATCCACCATCTTCAGCGACACCGCCGGCAACACCCATTGTCTTGCCACCTAGTGATGGGCCACAACTGTAGCCACCACTCTCCTTATCACCACGACCCATCACTGTCGGCCACTACCTCCCCACGAAGATAACCCACGTTCCCAGCCACCTACAACCGCACTGGCACACCCACAACCACCAATCTCCACCAATCCCAAAACCCAAGGCCCATCGCTGAAACACCCTTTGGCGACATTTTTAGAAGAAAGTTGCAATAAAGAACAGTTTTGCTATGATTTTGTCAATTACATGAGACATTATACTAAAGTTATAAATATAGGACATAAACTGTAAACACGTATTTATTATGGGTGACAGTTTTGTATTTATTTAACCCAATTAACTATATATAAAGGAAAAATATAGTTTTGGGTAACACCTTTTAGTATTACATAACTACCTATCTAGAATGGTAACAAGTGACATTCTTAAAAAATTCACAAAACAAAAGTTTAAATAATGAATAACTACTTTTAGTTTTTACTAATATGGAGTATGTGCGTTGCACGTAGATGTGGCCGAAAGTAGTTTTCAAGAGCATAATGTATAAATTGTTGGCGAGAAGAAGAGCAAATGGGGAAAGTCAAAGAAACAATTCAAAATATCTAAACTTTATATTTTAACACGAAAATGCAGAATGAGAAGATGCAGTTCAAGTTTTATATAAATTAGTTAACACTACCATATAATCTCTCTTTAGCCTTCATCAAATTTGAGCTTCTTTTTTGCATGGTTGGAGTGAACAGGATCTTCATCAGTCCTTCGATTATTTTTGTCATGTAGTTTTGCTTGGTTGTACTCTCGAACTTCTTATGCTACCAACCTAGCTCGGATTTTGTCATCTTCAGTCTTTTTGTCCATCCTAACGATGAAGATGAATTATTTGCCTTCCATTTCTTCAAGATCTTTTCCGTTCTGTATGTAACTCTTTATTGTTAGATGTTTTCGTTGTTTAACTTGAGACTGGACATTCAATTAAAGTTTCGGCTGCATCGAATAATGTTATGAATGCCTACTGCGTGTCTCCAATTACAGCCAGCTTCAACATGTACCTATTTTTTTTAATCACCATTATTGAATGAACAATTTTTTTGTTCAAATAATACATATCTTTTTTTATTTCCATAGTTTACCTTGGTTCATAAGTTATTGGAGGTTCACACTTTTCGTCCATACATGTTGGTCCTTTCACTGTAACAGTAACTTTTTTGCTGCATCATTTGCATGCTAGGTACCATGGTTCTTCATTATTCTCAATGCTCAGTAGCTTCGCTTTAAAGAACAATACAATTTATGTGAAAAGGCATTATTAGTAAGTGTTGTGTTCCCAATCTTTGTGTTCGTGTGTGTGTGCGCGCGTGTGAGTTTTTTTTTTATCTCACGTGAGTTATTTTTGGTGCATTTGCCAGGATTTCTTCAAGGGTTACAACTGTTACATCTCTCATTTTTCCGATTGGTGATAAACATGGGCTTTCTTTTTTCAACCTGTGTTTGAAGTTAGAAAGTGTGAGAATTCTGCATTACATAATGTTTCGTTCGGCTTATATCATGTTTAAAAAGAATGTGTATTACCAGTTTCTGATCAAAGTTGCTTCCTTATTTTTGGGTTTATATGTAGCGTGCTGATGAATGATAACGACAGTTGAGGTTCACCTACAATATGTTTGAAAATTGTTACGTTCTTCCTTTTATTATGCTTTTGAAATTCTGAATAAAACACTTAAATTTGAAGGCAGTTTACCTTGATATTCTGTAACTTTGACATTATCTACTACAATAATTGGTTGTTCTTCGGCTTCTGTCTCTACATTTTTTCCTTCATTGGTTGCCAAGTCACACCCAAAGTGTTATAGTTGTGAAAGTTGACCTGTATTACATAAACAACATTAGTTATCTTCCTTTTTTTTTTTTTCTTTTGAGCATTTGATGGCCTTAGTTTAAGTGAAATACTCGTTGTCCACCATGATGATTGCTCTCCTTTTATGCACAGTCCCATCTCTGCTTCTCCTTATGCTTGACAGTGGTTTTACATTAACTACTACACTTAGAATGCCTGTAGAACGGTAGAAACAACAGCAATTAAATTGAAACTAACATATCTTTATCACAGTTAGAGAAAAAAATAACAGAAAGGTTATTGTGCCAAAATAACCAAGTGTGAGTATGCTGAAGATTGTTGTGCATGAAGTGTTCCATATCTAGCCTCTTAGCTAGTCTAGGAGGCTTAATTCGCAATTGCTTGGGTTGAAGAATCACAGGATGACCTATACTCTATTAAGTTCTTGGCTGATCAAATTAAATGGAAGTTGCACACCAGTGGAAAATTCACAATAAAATCTGCCTGGGAAAAAATAAGAGTGCATGGAACCTATGACCCTTTATGGAAATTGATTTGGTTTCCAGGTCATATCCCTAAGTGTTCAATGATGATGTGGATACTTTGTAAAGGAGGCCTTCGAACCAGGGCAAAGCTTAAACAGTGGAAAAAATTCCTGAAGATCAATGTATGCTCTGACAAGCACATACTGAAATTGAAGACCACTTATTTGCATAATGTTCTTATACAAAGGAAATTTGGGAGATGATTGCTCAGAGAATGCAGGTACATTTACAGATAGTATCATGGCTTGTTAAAGCTTATCCCAGCATTGTACTTGGTAAAAGAAGCAGAAGCAGTATCAAATCCAACTTCACCACCAAGAGCTAGGTCCTTGTTGCCAAATGCTGCAGCAAGCTCTAGAAGAGGGGCTGGGTTCAAGCCAATACTGGAATTGATGGCAGCATGATGGTGAAGGTACTGTACATCAAGCTGAAAATAGCAAGAAAAATCTATGTTAGCTGTCATGCATGTAAACCAAGTATACTACATAATGCCTGTTTCTCTTCTTTTGTTTTCCTCCAACTTTCCCAAGGATGGCGTAAGCCAAGTTAATGAAACAGTACACAATATTTCCATCGTTGGACTGAGATGGATTTGCAGCTATATCAAACAAGTGCTGTGTTTACTTTGAACTAACCTAATTTGCTACATACATGATTGACACTCGGAATACAGACGTGCAAACAAACTTGCTGTGGACTTTTAAGAGGGTGTTTGGGATTGATTTTGGGATGGTCAAACCTGATTTAATCTAGATTAAATCAGGTTTGTGGGTGTTTGGCAAAACAGATTAAGATATTTAATTTGCCTCAAAAAGTTCAAAATTAATTAAATACATAATCATGTAAAGTGAGAATTATGAAATAATCAATTTTCTCATAATCAGGTTTGACCTTCTAATTTACCATACTATACTCATATTTCTACCAAAATGACATCTCATACCCTTTAATTAATTTGCAAAAGTTATTATACTATAATCACTAATGTGAGATTGTGGGTGTTTGTAATTTAAAATAAAAATAATAAACAACTTTTGTAAGTGGATGAAAATAACTTTTTGATAATTTACTTGTACAATATAATTATTTACAAATGAAAGTTATCTTAACATCACCTTTCTAAATAGATATAAGAAACTTATTTATTAAGTATCCTCTATGGTCATTTTGTCGTAGTGGAACTGATTTAATCACTTCTTATCCAAACACTTTTATAACTTTAAGCTAATTTATAACTACTTTCGTCAAACAGTAACGTGATTCTACTTAAAGTAGATTAAATCTAATTTTGAAAACTGATTAAGATTGAAGCAAAATTCTGCTTTTTAGAATCAATTCCAAATGGGCTCTAAGAGCACACCTCCAATCTAACTCTCCGATGCTACTATAGCCGAGGACCAGAGGAAATAAACATCTTACTTGTGAATTTGTTTCCTCTTGCAAAAGAGGGAGGAGGAGGCTAGATATGTTGGGTAAGATTACCCTTTGGTATCTTTACGTGGATCTAATGGATTGAACGGACCTTTGACGGCAAGGAGAAAATGGGGGATTGTCTCAAGTCTTCATTCTTAATACCAACTTCTTGGCTGGACTCTTGGTGCAGTGACGAGACATTGTGAAATGATTTCTCCTCTCCTGTTTTCGGTTGCTATCAAGTGTCAGATGAACTTTTGATTTCCTTGGAATCCAGTCTTCAGGAGCCCTCCCAATAGGGAGGTGGATTCAGTTGTGGACCTACACCAGATTTTTTATTACCCCTAAAGGGGCTAGCTGCCATGAAGCCTAATTGGAATTTATGGCTAGCATTGCAGAGTGTATAGGCTTTTTGAGCTTATAATTTTTGTTAAGCGTATTCTGTTAATAGAACTTTAAAAAGGATAAAAGAAGACGCTCAACTTTTAACACAGCACTAGACCATGATGACTTTGTTTTGATGTTCACACATGGTCAAACAACACTAAGGGTCTGTTTGACACAGCTTTTTTTTTTCAGTGGTCAGTTTTTAAAGAGCAGCTTAATTTTTTTTTTTTTTACAAAAAGAAGTGGGTGTTTGAAAACTCTTTTTTTTTGAGTTTTTTTTTTTGGTGTTTGGTAACCTTTTTTATTTTGACTTTTTTTTTTGTGGTGGTTTGCGGTGGCAGTGGTGGGGCGTAGCGGTGGTCGACGGTGGTGGTGGCCAGCGGTTGTCGCGGCAGTCGCTGCCGACGGTGGTGGCCGGAGGTGGTTGCCGGCTGCGGTGGTGGCCGGAGGTGGCCGCCCGGTGGTGGTTGCCGGCGGCCGGAGGTGGCTGTCGGTGGTTGCTGTCTGGCTGCGATGGGCGGTGGCTGCCGGAGGTTGCTGCCGGCGGTGGTGGCCGGAGTGGCCTCCGGCCAACGGTGGTGGCCACCGCCCACTGCTGCCCGGTGGTGGCTGCCGGCGGTCAAAGGTGGCTGTGGTGGTGACTGCCGAAGGTGGCCGCTCGGTGGTGGTTGCCGCCGGCCGGAGGTGGCTGTCGGTGGTTGCTGTCTGGCGGCGGTGGTGGCTGCCGACGGTCGGAGGTGGTTGTCGGTGGCTGCCGGGCAGCGGTGGGTGGTGGCTGCCGGCGGTAGGTGCGTTGTGGTGGAGGTCTCAAAAAAAAAATTTTAAGTGAAAAAAAAAGAGCTTTCTCCTCTTTTTTTTTTACTCTACAATTTAAAAAGTGGGTTTTTAAATTGAAAAAAAAAGAGTTACCAAACACCCCATTTTTTCCCAATTTTTAAAACTAAAAAAAAAAGAGCAAAAAAAAACTCCGTCAAACGGTCCCTAAATGTCCAATAGCTTAATTTTATACTGAGAGCTGTGGAGCACTGACCTTGCCAGACCTTTGATCAGGAACATTGAAGCTAAATGCTGCTTTTGTAGATGGCAGTGCATTATTTATGGTTACCTTCGTGGAGACCTGCATATAGGAACAATTGGAAATAGAGTTCATAATACATTGGCATCTAAAAAGACATGCAACCCGAATAAAGATAAAACAAATAAAAGGACTAGAATTGATAATTCATATAACCAAAACTACATCGCGCTCACATGGAAACATGGTAGGATTATCTTCACTTACGTTACAATAAGTATCAATTTTTACATCCACAGTGGTACTTCCACTCTTGTATACGGTACTTTTTGTCGCCAACAAATATTTGATCTCTCTTCAACCCAGTAGCGGTGAGCCCCTGCTAGGAAATGTATGCAAATGGGAACGTAAGCAGCAGAAACAAAAAATAGTATCTAACATGAAATAAGTGTATCGTGACGTTCTATTTCTTTTAGATCCCAAATGTAAGATTTTTGTAGATGCTAACGCTCCTGCTCTGCACTAGTCACCAAACCCACTTCATACAAGTTGAGTATATTTGTAAATGGATGCCTGATCTCCCACCACCACAAAAAATTTAGAATTAGACAGCTTAAGGCAGTTAATTGTGTATGATTAAAAACTGCTAGTTAACCACTGTTTCTGGAAGCAAAGAAGAGGCAAGCATTCATGCTGGTTCGAACACACACATCACTGTTATTGCAGCATATTTTCAAATGACATGAGCGGTCTCATATTATTTTGGAGGACTTCTCCTATTTTGGAGGGTTCTGGTCGGCTCATAGACATGTATTTGCACCATTTCAGTAGTTTACAACAAGAATATTTTTTGGTTTAATCTTCACAAAACTTCAGCTGACAATTAAGGACTAATCCGATAAATCACTCAAGCAGCTCTGCTATGTCGATTAAAGGGTCAATGTTTGTTAACAAAACAAATAAGAATAAACCGCAAGGTGTAGGGGGGGAAAACATAATCAGAATTAGAATCAGGTCATACCACGCCTGTGGAACTTGGAATTGACAGTATAAACTTGTGATCGAAGTTGTAATCTTTTGTTAAGAGATCTGCATAAAAGTAATTGAAGATGATAGTCAAAACCAACTAAAAAGTCAAAGCACTAACCTAAAAAGGAAAGTAGGAAACAGTTGTGGAAATCATTGTAGGTCTGGAATCTAAACAAGGTATGCAGTTTAACACCTTTAACTTTAAAACTACATCAACGGGGTATGCAGTTTCAATGGAGGAGTTGTAGATCTGAAATCTGGAGTAACATTTAGTGCTCTTGTTAATGTATTCTACAAAAAATGTACGGAAGAACAGGGTTCCTGTCACAGGGAGCACTTCAACTGTTGCATGCGTATACTTGTATTAGGAAAAAGTTCGAACATAACTACTACTATAAGCATCTATATGTTGCACGGACTAGGTACCAATACCTGGGTCAGGTACGTGTCCAAGTCTGAAACTCAATTAGATAAAGCACCTTGAGGGAAAGTTGGCACCACTTCATGCATAACTTTCAAGTATTAAGTGTATTCTTCAAAAAATAGCCAACTTCGTGTAACTTTATGTTAAGATGTAAATAAACAGCCGAATTATAAGTTGGAGATTGCGTTGACACACTATAGATGTTAACCGATGGGTCTACAGCCATCCCTGAACGTCGTCGGGTACTGTTAACTTCCCCACCATATTGCATATTACAAGTGAGAGCATTATAATTGTTTGCTTTATGCTCTAGTGATCTGCACATCTATGAATACTACCTCTTGACCAAAGTCCCAAACAATTTTAAGCTTCTTTCTTTCTTCATGGGTGACTCATAAATAACAAAATGAATAATTAAACTTATAAACGTGCACAAATTTGGTCAAAATCAATCAATTTCTCTCTAGATGGGTGAGAAACCAGCATGATAGTAAAATGTGATATAGCATCGTACACCAGCACTGATAAAAGGAATAAATACCCTTTGTTCGTTTGCCAATATCTGAAAACGGTGCTGGACCACTACCCATCTCCAATTAAACTGACGGTATTCCGCGACAGCCTGAGAAGCCACGTTTTGGATTATAACAAATAGATTAAGCATCTTACTCACAAAGAAATTCCAGTTAATGAAACGCAGTATTCCATATCCTGTTATGCTTTTCCAAATCATCACGTGTCACTAAAATGTGCATTAGAGACGGTATACTATACTATTTAGGGACAAATGCGATGCAGACAACCATATCTAAGTGTGTAAATACACACTCCCGTGACAAATATTAAAAAGCGAAATTATAAGGCGTGACAGGAATGAGCAGAAAAGAGAAAGATAAGCAATACTCCCATGCTGTAGGACATTAAATAAGATAGGATAACTTATGTGAGTGAGAATCAGAGAGCTAAGTGTTTTATCTACTGAATATGGGAACGCCTCGCTTCATCTGCATTAATTTGGTCTAGATTCCTATAGATATTTTTAGACATTAGGGTGCATGCCTCATTATATCTGTGTCACCTCTGTTCTTATATACTATAACAAACTACTAAAGCAAATTACTTCAACAGCTAACATAATGCAACTGAGAAAATTATACTCCGAGCCAAGTTACATATGTGTGTGTTAGCACATGGTCTACGGTATTGACCAGACTTTATTTTGTAGAACAAACACATTGGCAGCCAATGGGTACTTAAAGAGATGATGTTGCTCTCTTTCTTGGTAAAAAATAACTAAGGTCTTTCTTTCGCGCTAGATGGTAACTTTACTTCCTCCTAGTGTGTACCTCAAGATCATGGCCCAAGATAATTCTTGAAGTGAATTTTCAGCTGTTTAGATCCATATTCCTAGATGGAAAGCTTCTACTTTCTATCAAATGAATTTTCCTGGAAACCAGATGGCAGATGTTAATGGCAACATATTAAGACAATTAAGCGTGTTTTCACTACAATTAGAACGGGTGGGGAAACGGCGATTGACCTTTTTCCGAGGAACAGTACACATGTGTAGCCAGGATACGGCAAACAATACAAATAACTATATATGTATCATTGTCATCGTCATCATCATCGCCACCATCATCATATAAGCCTCAGGGTCGGAAGCCTTCCCAGCCCGGCCACCATGTGAATCCTTTTCTTCCATTCCCCTCTTAAAGCACATGTTCTCTCACAATTACCCAGGAATTAGTCTTTTCTCGCTATTTCTCTCCATGATATTCTCGGTGTACCCCGTCTAGTCTTATTCGCATCAACTTGGCACAAATCACTCCCTCTTACAGAGCCATCTACTGGCCTATGTTTGATGTAACCTAACCATCTCAAGCGATGTTTCCTCATCTTTTCCTGAATTGGCACAACCCCACTTATCCTGATTTCTTTATAATACGTCTTTGTGTGACCGTACATCCAGTTAAGCACTTGGCATTTCAACTACACTTGTCTCGTATATAATATGGTATTCCTTAGTTGTCCAACATTCTGAACCATACAACATTGTTGGCCTCGTTGCCGTCTTATAAACTTTTCCCTCCGCCTTGAGATGAATATTACGACTACAAAAACCCTAAATGCGGACCTCCACTTGCCAACATACTGTTCTTATCATATGGTCAATATTCTCGTCAAGCTCTCCCTCCTTGTGCATTATTGATCCCAAATAACTAAAATGTATCCTTCTTAGGTACTTATTACCCATCCATACTTGTTTTCCCCCATTCCAAGTGTACCTAAAGTACCAAATCTCAATCCAAGTACTCTTTCTTGTTCCTGTTTAACATAAAGCCTATGGATTCTAAAGTACTTCTTCGAAACTCTAACTTAACATTTAGGGGCCGTTTGACAGCCCTTTTTTTGGTCCAATTTTTTTGTTTTCCAAAAATCTATGGAACTTGGGTGTTTGGTTGAGTTTCTCTTTTTTTTTAGGGCTTGCTCTTTAAAAACTAAGCCCATTTCCGAAAAGAGCTCCAAGCTCTTTTCTTAACCTCTTTTCACGCGGGCTCCTGTTGCTCTTTAATGAGGTCAAGGCTTCGAGCCTCACTAGCAACAAATTATTTAATTTCTTTGCTGGGTCGTCTCTTTTCATCAGCACTTTGCTGGGTTGTCTCTTTCATCAACACTGTGCTCGATTGGCCACAACTCTCGTGGACTCCACAGCCCACCGCGTCCATCACCTCCACCGGCCACCGAAGTTGTTATCGCTGGTCATCTTTGTGGCTGCGACGCCATGACAGTAGCGGTGCGGAGGCGGCGCCGGTGTTGAAGGAGAATTAGGGCCCAGGTGCCGGGTATGGAGTTGAGCGCAGCAACGGCGCCGGTGTTGAAGGAGAATAAGGGCCGGCGACACCACCCACTCTGCCGCAGACAACCCACCTCATCATCAAACAAACACCCACCTACCACCGGTTCATCACCTACCACCGATGGGTTCCATCATTAGGAAATTGCAAAAGTCAATTTGGTTCTTATTTGATTTAATTGTGCAAAATGCAGATTTTGGCTGAATCTTTGATTTAAGGTGTTGCATTACGACGCGTTGGTGTCGATGGCCTAGAAGCTGGCCGACTTGCAGGAGAATTCAATTTTGCAGGAATTTGTGGCCTAGAAGTAGGAGTTGAAGGTCTTGAGCTTTGAGACGGTTTTGTCCGGTCAATAGAAGAGTTGTTAGGGGCTGGACGAGCTCTAGAAGGAGTTGAAGATCAAGATGGCTGAATCTTTGATGTTGTAGAAGAGAGGGTTGGTAGTGATGGGTTACCGGTTTGTGATGATGGGTCACCGGTGTGAGGTTGGCCAGTGATGGTGGTCGGCGATAGGGACTGTGTGGTGTGAGCCGATTTGGCAGTTATGAGATGTGTGTGTGTGTGTGTGTGAGAGAGAGAGAGAGAGAGAGAGAGAGAAGGAAAAAAAAAACAGAAAAAGAAAGTTATAAAAATATTACTATAATTACCTTTAATTATGTAAAAATGTATATTAAAAAAAATAAACCCAAAGAGTTGTCCTGTCAAACGCTTGCTCTTTTCTGTTTTTTGAAAAAATAAACTCTGTCAAACAGCCACCAGTTTTTTAAACTGGTGAAAAAAAAAACCAAAGCTCTTCTCTTTTTTTTTTGAAAAAAAAATTGAAAACTGAAAGCCATACCAAACAGACCCTTAGTCCGTGGTCCCTCAAAATCTATAAATAACATGTGAAGATCCTCTTCTCACTAATTTCTCCATCAATTACTAGTCAAGAAAATAGACACCATAATGGATCTCTCAGGCATGAAACAAGTTGTTCTCAGATATTTTTGTCTCCCTCTGTGGTCTATGTTCCGCTACCCTGTCCCAAAGTTTGAAAGAGCACTTCATAAGCTTGATATATCCAAAGCCGTTGCAACTTTAAATATCTCTTACATGGGGGTATGGAAGTACTTCTCCTCTGCTCCTTCGACATTATTTTTTAAATCAAGATCTTGTGAAACAACTTCATCAACCAATCTATATTGACATTGCAAAAGCATCTCTAAACCTCAATAGGGATATTATCTAGTCGACTTTTCAGTTTTCATCTTTTCCCAAAGCTTCCTTCACTTTAGGTGTTCTAAATTTACGACAAACCTCTGTTTAGTATCATCAAAAGAGTCACTGTAATCTGCTAGATTTGGTTTCACTACTAAATTGCTTATCATAGTAAGCTCTCCGCCTCTCTCTAACCTCATCCTTTTTATTAATAACCTCCGATTTTCATCTTGACACACTTTACGTGATTTAAATCTCTCGTTCTCCTTTCTCTTACCTTAGCTAGCATGCAGATTCCATCAGACCCTGCTTAGTACCTGAACTTTGGTATAAGCTTTCTTCTTGCTGCTTTCTTTGAGTCCTTTCTAACCTAGTTAAACTCCTTAACGTTCTCCTCATTCCTGCACTAGTACAATACTTAATAATATTCCCTCTATAACTTGGTTGCTTTACCTATAAGACCATTTCTAGCAACTCTGCTAATGCAAGTAGACATTCCACTACATATCATATTTGGCTCATCGTCCAAACTCCACGACCTAAGTTAATTAACGTATCATCAAAAGTGCTTAATCTTTCCCCATTCAAATTCGGCCACCTAGTTCACGGATGACTCTCACATCAACCTTTGTTGTGTACCAAGAACTCCCCAAAAATTTCCTTACGATCCTTACATAACGATGGATCCTCCCGCTAGCGAGGAAGAAATCAATCAGCCTACAATGAGAGCCATTACTAACAGTAATGAAATGCGAGTCTCTTTTCTTAACCCAGGTGTTAGCTATTGTCATGTCACAGGCCACTGAAAAATCTAGGTCTCACTCCTAAAGGTAATCAAATGTCAGTCTCTTTTCTTCTAAAAGGTGGTTCCTATCGTCATTTACACGCCAAAGCGGAATCAAGGACATCTTTCTCATGCCAAAGCCAAATCCTCCATGTATCCTCTTATAGCCTCCGCTGGTTCTTCTGACATGCCACTTTAACAACTTGCACCCATAGGGTATTTCCTGTACAAATCCATCCATATCCTCCCACAATCCCTTTCATAGCCTACGCGCAAATTACATTAATATTCTCCTCTCCTATTATTATCTAACTAATATTATTACATGACCAATCTCAACCGAAGTGAGATATGTTAAGCGCACCATTACTAAAATCTACCAAAAAAATAAATGAGTAAGATAAGGAAGTCTACCGGTGCACCCAGTTTGCATCACATACACCTAACGATTCAGTCATCATGTTGCTGGTTTGTTCAAGGGAAATAGCTTCCAAGCCAGATTGGGGAAACTAGCAGTGGCTACTGCAATCTATGGTATTTGGTAGGAAAGGAATTCAAGGATTTTTGAAAGGAAAGAAGCAAATGTGGAAGGGTGTATGTCTGTAATCAAAAATGGATTAGATATAGAACTTACAGCTGGTCTCCTGCTAAGGCAACAACCTCAAATGTTGCTTTATGTCAAGCCTGGAATTTAGAGGAAAATATGATGCTAACAAGAAAGGAATAAGGAAGTGTATAGAGTGTTCCTATACCTGTATTTGTTTTTCAGTGCATAGAATGTATAGCGAGTCATAAATTGGGAAAAGTAGATGTCATAGAAATGTAACTGTATAGATGTTTGCATTTATTGATATACAAGGACATTTTACCAAAAAAAAACTTGATCACAAGCAATATAAGTATCAGAAGTCTCAGCAATTGCCTCATGATCAGTGCCATCATCAGCTTTATATTTGGATCTAGTCTCTATAACTGGATTTCTAGGGATCATTTATGCTGATTAATTTGTGATCTAGATACTATATGATTGTCGATGTAGCACCAAAAGTCAAATGGATTCCTTAGGTTGGGTACAAGAATTTGAAGATCATTGTTGAGATAGACAGCGATATAGATGCTGAAAGAGCTTGTTTTTTGGGCTAAAGAGGATATCACAGAAGATTTCTCAAGCACTTTGTCCTCATTTGGAAGCCATTAACAACAATTATCAAGAAGGATAGTTTCCAAGGGAACCGTGAAGCTTGTTAGGCTGTCTCTGAAGGAATCTATGGTCTTTACTCCTACTTTTGATGTCCCTCATTTTCACCTGCCACTTGGATTAGAAATAGATGCCAGTGATAGAGGGATGGGAGCAGTTTTGTAGCGGGAAGGTCATCCTCCAGGTAACTTCAGTAAGGCTTAGGGGACTAAGACATTTGTACATACAATTTTTGGTTGGTAGAATGAGTGAAGTACAGACAATAGGATTTTTTTTGAGATAAACTCTCTTCTTGTATTTGCAGACATCATTGGTAGTAATAGGGGATTATTGATTGAGCATCACAATTGTCCACTTGAACGCCAAAAATGTTGCCACAATACTGTTTTCAGCGGCACTTGTGGAGCTCGAGCGGTGAATTCACGAGCTCAAAAACCAACTCCCTATTAAAATAAAAAACAAAAAAAGATGACCGATTATAAAAGTAAGAAGGATAGTTTCCAATGAAACCCTGAAGCTTGTAAGGCCTTCTCTGAAGGAAGCTATGGTATCTACTCCTACTCTTGCTATCCCTCATTTTCACCTGCTACTTGGATTAGAAATAGATGTCAGTGATAGAGGGATTGGAGCAGTTTTGTAGCAGGAAGGTCACCCTTGAGGTAACTTCAGTAAGGCTTGGGGGCCTTAGACATTAGGTATGTCCACACACACACACCTAGTTTTTATTAAATGCGTTACAAAAGAATAATTAGAAAAGGGTAAGCTAGTAATTAAAATAATTAATTGCGAGCAAAAGTGAAAATGATTAAAATTCGTAATTCGTAATTAATAGTAGTATTGATGGAAGGGTATGATTGTTATTAGAGTGATTAATGAAGGACAAAATCGGAATAAAATAATTTTTAACATTGATACTTTTATAGATAATATAAATGTGTGTGTATATATATAGTATAAATATAAATAATGTATAATTTATTTTAATGAATGCGATAATAAATATTTATCCATGATAAAAATTTTATATTGTTAATTTTATTTTTACACACGCATCGCATCGTGTATATTACGGCGACTTGTTTATTTAAGCCAACTAACTAGTAGCGTAACTTACGACTCTAATTTTCTAAGAGAAGTCACAAGTCATTTTTTTAATCGTCCGATCATTTTCTCACCCAAAAGATCAATGGCTCTTGGCCTCCTCCTCGTAACCCTCCTCCTCACCACCGCGCCACCTCCCACCACCCCGCTCCCTTTCGCCCACTATCAAACCCTCTTCTCCCTCGCCCACTCCCTCACATCTCGCGTGGCCGCCCTCCGCCCTCGCGCGGCGACCAGGCCGGCTCCGCCCGAGCCCGGCTCATCGCGGAGAAGCTCGATTTCACCACCCGCGGGGTCGGGCTCGGATTCTGGCCCGCATTCGGGTCCATGGGCTGGGACTACGTCAAGAACTACGCGTGGCGGGATGCGGCGTCGTTCGAGATGCTGGGCGCCGTGTCGGACCTGAACGAATTGATGCGGGCGGTGGCCGAGTTGGCTCGGCTGGACTCGGAGGCCGAGAGGGCGGCGTGGTTGAGAGGGCATTACGCTGATGTCCTCAGGGTTTCCAAGTCGTTGCTCGGTCGGTTGCTTAAAGTGTTCCGTCAGTCGGTACGTTTGCTTTTCGATCTCACTCGGTCCATTTCGTAATTTTTGTCCCTTTGATGGTTTTCTGCGGAATTTCGTCGGATAGAATTAGAACGTCTGACGGGTGAGCACGATTTGGTTTGGGGGTCAAACCGCAAACTAAACCGTTATCACTCGGTTTGAAAATTGTGAACCGAACCAAACCAAACACCATCAGTTTGGACAGTTCAGTTTGATCGGTTTGGATCAGTTTGCGCCCACTTAAAAACGTTGTTCATTTGCAAACTATAATTGGATCTAACAGTGATTAAAAATTGAAGTTATATGTTTTATAAATTGCATATAATATTGTTACATTCGATATAGAAGTGTTCCCTTGTGTATGAGAAAGGATGAGTAAATATAGAACATTTATTGGTTATGAATTTTGTGTTATAAGTGTTTTCATTATTTTCTTTTCTTATAACTTTCAAGATTTGTATATATGAATTTGCTTACTACCGTATATGTGAAATTGTCAATGAATGTTATTAAATGTAGAGTAACATATTATAGGTTGGTTCTGTTCGGTTCGGAATCGGTTTAGAAAATGTGAACCGTGAACCAAGGTCGGTTTGAGAAATGTGAAACCAAACCATTAAGATCTTTGGACGGTTCGGATTGGATTAGTTCGGTAGAGATGTCAAACGGGCCGGGCGGCCCGGCCCGGCCCGTTCATGAACAGGGCTGGCCCGGAGGAATTGGGCTTAGGGCCTGGGCTTGGACCAGGCCGAAAAATTCTGGGGAAAAGCCCGGGCCAGGCCAGGCCCGGCCCGGTTCCGGCCCGGTTCTGGGCCCGGTTCCGGCCCCACCTGTTTGAATTTTTTGTTTTTTCCCCCCTTTCTCTCCCCCTTTTCCTCCAACGGATATATTCCCCCAAAATTCCACTTTTACCCCCCCAACAGCAATATAATGGCTAGTTATGTGTTCAGATTTTATTAATAAAGATCACCAAGAAGAGTAAGAAAAGATTTAACATATAGCAAAAAATAAAATGAGAGACAAATAAATATATCTATACATACATACATATATATATGAATATTACATATAATGAAATAAAATGATAAAAATTAGATTTGTCAAAATTTGAAAATTGGACATGCCTAAAGATGAAATTTAAAATTGAATAACAAGAAAATTTAAAAAAAAAATTAAAAAAAAGGGCCCGGGCCGGCCCAAGCCCGGCCCTAGAAATTGGGCCTAGGGCCTGGGCCTGGACTGGGCCTAGAATTTCTCCTCAGCAGGCCCGGATGGCTGCGGCCCTGGCCCGGCCCCGGCCCGATTTCGCTTAAAGCCCGCTGGACCCGGGCCGGGCGGCCCAAGCCCGGCCCTTTTGACATCTCTATTCGGTTTGGTCGGTTTGAGTGGTTCGGATCTGTTTGAGCAGTTCGGATCGGTTTGATTCTCACCCCTATGAGCATTGACTTGGACTAGAATTTTTATTACGGACCAACTTAGTAATGGTTGACGAGTCTGATAAAAACGAGTATAGCCAGTGTTTTTATGTCTTAATTCTAGGGAAATTACATGCCGATTGGAGTGTGTAGTCCAAACTAAGAGCGAGATTGTCATTTAGCACCTCCCAATTTCTAATCCAGGTATCTGTAAAAAGTCAAGAAGGACAAGATATTATGGTCAAGAAGGACACAGATTATGAAACGGAGACATCTCTGTCACAACATCTTTTTATAGGGAATGCTATTTCCAGCTCGTTATATACCTTATCAGCCCCCTTATTGTTGCTAAAAATACTCACAAAACTTTAGAGACAGACAAGCGTGTGGATAGCAGCTTAAGGGGGTGGAAATAGCCTCTCCCTCTTTGTGATTATGTGTTTTTTAGTTTGTGGTCACATGAGGGGGATATCTTGTGATGTGGAGGATCACACGTTGACGGTACATTACATGTAGCCCAAACTTTTTTGTGCCAAATCCTATTCCATTTAACTAGCTTTTAGAGTCATTCAACTTATTTCAACTTTATGGATGAAAAGTTCATGAACAATCAGGGATGTAAGACCCTCTCATCTTGGAACTTGAGAGTCATTAGTTGGAAAGGTTTATGAATTTGCAGACCAGCTTTTGTTGATTTCAACTTGCTAAGATGAAGGGGTATCACAATGTGAAATGACATGGAAGTTGGTTACCGGGCCAATTTCCATGAACTTTCCCTTCGTACGGTTGGAATTTGTTAAATTGCCTTAAAAGTTTGTTGATAAGGGGGGTTTTGAGCAAGTTGGAGCAAGATTGTTTCCGCCCAAGTATGTGACAGGTGTGAATCAACGCAATTGTTTTGGTGGGTAAGAAGGGGCCAAGTGATTAGGTTTGAGTCAAGTGGTTAATGGTTTGAGTCAAGTGAAGCCATGCCCTTCATTTGAGGGTCACGAGCCATATGATTAGGTTTTTCTTGAGATGACATCTGTAGAGTTTCTACTTTAGAAATAATGGGTATAATAATGGAGTGCAGTGGATCATTTAAAGCCGTAATTGAAACAGGCTACACGAGAGGCCGTACTTACAACTAATATCATTACCACCGGAACAATTAGACATCAAGCTCATTTTTGAAAGACCAAGTTGTTAGAAATCACTCTACCAACTGAGCTCTATATGTTATACTTTAATAGCATGCTTGATCAGATGCCTCTACTACATTTCCATGCTTGTAGTTAGCCATTTTGGAGTTGAACCAGAGATCTTAACTGTGATGTGCAGTAGCTAACAACATATTTGCAAATATTTTTGCCTTATCTTCTCCCTCCCTCTCTCTCGTACATTTTTTTAACATCTCTGTTATGATGACAATGGCAGGTTCCAATAAGGGAAGTGGTGGAGACAGTGCAGAGAGAAGTGATAGAGGGTGAATTGCTTAAGGACTGCCTTGAAATTGGCACTAATGACTTGAAGGGCTTGATTCAAGTTGTTAAAGATATTGCTTTACAGTTCTCATCTACTGATACTGGCAGGAGTGATCTTTGAAGTGAGTTTCCATTGACTTGTCACTGATTATCTAACTCGCAATGATGCTTAGTCATGCTCTTTGTGCTTCTTCGAGCAATCTAACACTCTTATCCCTTAAAAGGCAATTTCCTCATCTTGAATGGTAAGTAGCCCTTATTGATGTCATAAACGCAATGGTGCTGTAGTCTGTATAGTGAATGATTTGAGGTTCCACTATGTATAAACCATTTTCCTTAAGTGCTGAGCAAAACTGAGCCAAGTAGATTAGGAGCAGCCATAAGTCTAGGGCCCATTTATACCAATCTGCATGATTTTCTTTGTACTTGGAAGAACTTGGATACTGTAAAATGTTGTTCTATTACTTCGTGCTGGATCCACTCCCACGAACCGAGTACACTATACTCGTATGCTCGTTTCTTTTTCTTTTCTTTTTTTTTTTTTTCATTTTTTCGTGTGTTGGGTGAAAGGAAGTCAGGGGGGTGGGGGGGTGGTTAGGATTAGTTTTTGGTACCATTCTTTGATGGACTTGTAGGTTTTTGTGCCAGAACTTAAATTCTGGAATTGTTTATCACAAATATTGTTGTGTCGTTTTCTTCTCCACAAAGAAGTAATGATAAACTGTAACGACGCGCATCCAGAAAAGACTGACTTTCGAGTTTCCATCTTTTTTTACGGTTTATTGAAATGATTAACATGAAAACAAGAAAACCCTAATTCGACTCTGTTTTCGAACTTAGGCTAACCAATCTATGTTGCCCTAGATTCACATTTGGGGACTAATTTATGAGAAGGTGTTAGGTACCTCATTATATCCTAAAGCGTTCTCTACTTGGTTATAAGCGTTTTTTAATAATTTTTGTCCAAGCAAAAATGAAAGAAGAACAAACCGTAATTGAACCTAATTACTTTTTGGAACTAAACAACGGGGGTCAAATGCCCTACATACCTGGTCGGGCAAATTGGGGTCAAAATAGTTACAAGATCGCGTTTTGGCCTTGATGATGACCTCTGATGGACTTGGTTTCTTCTATAAAGTTGCAGGTCTTGAAAAGGTACACGACTCAGGCTATTGAATCTTCTAAATCACTATTTTAGAATTATTTGAAGTTTAAGTTTTGTGACTTTTGTTGAATGGTGAATATCGTGACTCGTAGTCTAATCACTCCTATCTTGCTAAGAAAATACCTGCCGCGGGGGTTATCTCTCTCTAACTTTTTTTTCCTCCCCCTTTTAGGGCTGCCCGAAACTGTTTACATAGAGGTTTGGAGAGCAGAATAGTTGTACAAGGAGACTAACTAGCAATCCCCATTGCGACAAAAAGATGAGATGAAGAAGACAAAAAAAGACCAAAACGCATTTATTGGCCGGTACGTTTAATTCACTACGGAGAACCATCCGTTAAAAAGGTGAACCGGCCGGTTAACTTATCCTTCTTATTTTACTATTAAGCCCCTCTCTGGAAGGAAAAGATTACCTTTCAATTGAATGCACGCGAGTGGGATAAGATCAGGACATAAGCCCAAATTAAAATAAATTTAACTACCTGACTCAGTTAAGCCTTGACTGACTGACCAAACCAGGTGCGGCCCAAATAGGCTGGACTAAAATAAGTAAATGGAGCCTAAAATACTGGAAGAATTATTTATTACAAAGCCTACAGAAATGGGGTGCCTATGAAAATTACAAGAGTATATGTCCAATTTGTGCATATCAGTTACTCCGATTTGAAACGAAACCCATTGTCTGCTCTTTGGAGCGGAAATATATTCGTTTCGTAGGTGTTTACGATTATACTATTGATTGAGATAGGTTATTATATCTACCAAAGAGATTAATTTGGTATGTACCTGAATGGCCAAATTGACATAGGAAAGGCTTACCTATATTTTTAATGTAGGTCTCAAGGGGCTAGTGAAAAGAGAGAGAGAGTGAAAAAGGTGATAAAGACTCTAGCCATGTGGTTGATGATATACTTTTTAAGTTGTATGTTTAGAACTCCATATCTTGAGCATGTTATTGTGTTCAGCAATATTATAATTGCAGTACCCTGCTTTGCATCAGCAGCAGCTAAAACTACATTCACATGCCTAATAAATGCTACTCTGAATACCTTGTATATATGATTTTCATTTTGTTGCATTAAATTGTAACCTTTAATGTATGCAATCATAATGTTGATTTTCATATTTGGCTATCCTTTTATGATAGAGAAATTTTTTACAAAATAATAAGTTGATTCTTAATTTCAGTGTAACTCACTGTGTCATGTCATTTGAAGTGCCACATTTTAAGTATTTAAGCTAGTAGCAGATGATGCTTGGCCATCTTTGCCTTCTAAATGCTACTGATGCACACCTCAATTTTAGATTCCCAACTGTGGATGGAGAACCATCAGAGGTCCCTATTTGATAATATTTGGCAAGTGAAAGTGATTTAAGGATTTGTGTTGTCTAAATCCGAAGAGGTTCTCTTGCATGCTCTATTTTCCGTGCGTGGTATCAAAATCGAATTCTGGATCATGTTTCACCCAACTCTCTTGCTCTGTGGAACCGCAACATGGGTCTACCCATGAGGAACTACACATGAGGGACTTTTACAGGGCCTCTTTAAGCTTGAGTTTTGTAGTTGGATGGTAAGAAGCAACATGACTCTTACTATTTTAAGTATAAGAACGTTCTTGGATCAGGTTTCTATGCTTAAAGCTTGGGGTTTTCAGATGGATGACTCTTTTATGGTACCAGAGCAGCCAACTCAAATGTGTTCATTTTTGTAAACTGGTCTCGTAACCATGTTTGGTTTTGGTATTTTATAGCTTACAAGGTTGTATTTTTTTTTCTTTTTTGGGTAAATAAGAGAATAGCATTGATAAATAAAAGGTTACAAAGTCGCCCAACAGCATGTATTGGTCACGACATTCTCGTATTCCCGTGACTCTGTGTATACAAGACTCCGAAGCTCAGAAACTAACAACAAATCTATAGACCCGTTACAAATTACAATTAAACTAAAGTAGAGCATATTTTACACTTTAGCCTAACTTTAAGTAATATGCGGAAGTCTACAGTTTACATAAATCACCTATTCAAAAAATACAAAACAAAAAATACAAATATTACACTGAGGAAGTCGACCTAAACCAGACGAAAATCGAAGGGATTCTCGACAATCAAAGGAATCACAGTGCAAAACAAGAGGGAATCAGCCTTGCATTGTTCATAATATTCCACCGGCATTTTCCCGCTAGAAACACGGTCACTGTAAAGTTGGGCAGCAAACAACATTAAAACAAAGGGCTAAGCCAAATATATCAACCCCCCCCCCCCCCCCCCCCCAAAAAAAAAAAAAACACAAATCATAATTCGAGATGGGCAACTCCAGCTCATCCTTCTGGCTCCATAGTATTCCAACATAGCCGACCACTCCTATCTCTCCCCTTTTCCTATGTATTCAGCCACGGTTCTCTAGGGTTTCTTTTACAAGAAGCTTGGTCGCAGCATTTGTAACATAGAGATTTTGGGAACAAATTTTATCTGTGTTTTAATAAGTTTTGACGTCAGGCCCCAATCATGTTAAACCTCGTCTGTCTACAATATTTTTTATTGTCAGTTAGCATATTGCTGATGTTCCATTCTATAACACCTACGAATGTTTGGGAAAAGCCTCAATTAGAGCCTTAGAGGCATAATTATTTTTCTTTTGTTTCAGAATGGACAATTATGAATATAAGTCGGTACTAATGCAATACACTTGCTGCAGCTCAAGCTCGTGGATGCTATTTGTCAACAGCAAGTCGGCAAAGACAGCTTTCACTCGATCAGCTGAAGTATATTTTCCTCTTCAAATCATGCAGGTGATGATGGGAGTGAGATAGCTGGAGCTGCCCTTCTAATTGCAACATGGTCATCTTTGCAGACCCATGTTGCGTACGATGACTTAGCTCATGATGCATTAACTCCAGAAGGCTCTTGCCATCCATCACCAACCATTAAGTGGCATTTGTCTGCTACACGCCGTTGGATCTATCACCCCCTTGATTGTCAGCCGTTGGTAGACCTGTACGTACTTGCATGTAGTCCACCATGTCTGTCTCTATTTCAATTTGGTAGGGGATCCTTAACCTTTATTGCAATGCATTTAGATGGGAGGGGAGAAATAGAGGCAGCAGACTAGAAAGGTGCTGCCATGGTTTTAATTGACAGACCAGGTCAATATGTTGACTTTATGAAATCTGATTTTATCAGTGCAAAAGTCAACCTAGTCATTTTACCTATACCGTCTCCATTGGTGAAACTTTTACATTTTCATAAGGTATTATTAAAGAGTTATTTCTCTTGTTAAGTTTTAGTTTGTCACTGCTTTTATCAAAATTATAGTTTGTGCTTGCGAAGTGCTGTTGAAGCTCGAAATGGTATAAATGTATAAGGTTGGGTTAGATTCACATCTCTTTTGGTTACAGTAACGTGAATGTCACTAAAAGGTGAAAAAAGAGCTGCTAATGCACTTTTTACCAACCAATGTGCGTTAATTCAACGGAAAAAGGTGTGGATTTATTCTCAGTTACTCGATCCGTTCGACTATGCACATACGAGCAGAATGGTACCTGTATTTGGCAAATAACACCAACCAAGACCATACTTGCTAGAATAACAGCCTGCCCTGATCGACAGACTTCTCATTGCAAGAATATTGTACCCAGTCACTCAATAATCAACAAACTAGAAGTGTACGTAACATTACAAAATTTAAAGCCGAAGTTGTAAACCAACAATCTTTATACTTTTTTACTGAAATGCCTTCATTATTGACCCAGAGGGTCAGGGAGAAGTACAAGCTTAATTGACATAATACAGCCTAATTTCGTATTAAATTTTTAAAGGTTGTTCATAAGTTTTACTCTTTTCGTCCTAATTGAATGTTTGTATGCTTTTTTCTTCGGTCCCAACTTAATCGTTGTAAACATATACGGCTGCACATCAATCATTCTTATCCCAAAACTAGCCCTTTTTTACTCATAACAAACATCACCTCTAGACTTCTAGTTTTCTAGGAAAGGATAAAAGTGAAATCTAAGCTTTAATTATAAGGGCACAAATGAAACACCAGCATTAGTCGTAACTTTTACAGAGTATCAACTCGTTGTTTATAAAAGCTGATAATCTTAAAAGACGCTATTATTTTGGGATAGAGGAATATATAACTGATATGACAAATTGGCCCTTGGAGATTATACTTGTTATTGCAGATCGGATTCCCAAGCATTGGAATGCATAACACCAAAGTTTCACGGTGGGTCACTTAGCCGCACTCCCACTAGTCAATGTTCAACCTCACATTGTATCGGCGTGAAATCAATGCATCTAGCCACCTTCTCAACTGTAAAACCTTAAAGAATGAACACTGCACAGTCCAATTCGTGTAGTACCTTTGCCTCCTATATAAATGCACTCTTATCCTGGCTTTTACCTTCATCACAAGTACCAGCACTCCTAAAGCTTCACTACTCACCTTTGCACCTTAATTTGGTCCCAAAGCTCCATTCCTGCTTTTTGGGACAATGGGTAGTGACTTGAAGAAGTGGCCGGTGGCGTTTGTGGTGGCGGCGACGGTGTTGAACTCGCCGTTTGCAGCTCAAGCGCAGCCTCAAGTTCCTTGTTTCTTTATTTTTGGTGACTCGTTGGTCGACAATGGTAACAACAATATCGTACCGTTGGCTAGAGCCAACTATAGACCTTATGGGATTGACTTCCCCGCTGGTCCGATCGGAAGGTTTTCCAACGGTAAAACTACAGTTGATGTCATTGGTGAGCTCTCTTACTCTAATAGGTGACACCTAATATTTTTTTTAATTTTTTAAGTAAATAATAATGATGCCAATAAGGTTTAACATACTTACGCAATATGCAACTATTAGTGCATGCCAAAATTTCTTTAACTCTGTGGTGGTCGATTATTGTAAGAAATGTTTCAATTGATCAGCAGTTAGTGAGTTGGCACGTGAATCTCACATCAATTTAGCATATCTCATGATAACAGGCCATGAATTATGGTCGACCTACCTTTGACTTCTGTCGAATAAGAGCTTATGTTGCTGGATAACATATGTGCTGTAATAATTTTATTGGTAATGTATTATCACTAAAAGTGTTTCGTCGTAGTTGACAAGATTTATAGTGACAGCCTTTTATCTCTAAAATGCATTCAGTGACTTTTTTTTTTTTTAATCACAGCAGGAGATGGTTGTATAAAACATTTTCTAAATTTTAGATTTAGGGAACGCCACCTATTAAGGGTTACAGAGCGGTCTACGTCTACAAGTAAAACTTGAGACTTATGTCACGTTTGACGCGGTTTTTTTTTCTCTTTTTTTTTTTCAGTTTTGAAAATTAAAAAAAGGGCTAATTACAGCTATGTCCCTGAGGTTAGGGGGTAATTACAGTCAAGGACACAAAGTTTCAAAATGTAACATTCCGTGACCAAACACTTTTAAAATGTATCACCCGTGTCCATCCGTCAGGGTTCCGTCCAAAAAGTGTACTTTTGTTATGATGTCATCAATACGTATTTTTAAAATGACAATATTACCCTTGTACTGTATATACTGAATAAAATTTTAAACCTTAATTTAAAGATTAGGGTGTTGGTTTCTTCCCAATCTCTGTTGTCTTTTTCATCAATTTCTCAATCGGTTTCAAAACCCTAATTTATTTCAATCTCAATCTGCAAAATAGGGTTTCAAAACCCTAAGTTATCTCAATCTACAAATTAGGGTTTCAAAATGTTCTTAATTTGCAAATTAGGGTTCACAACCTTAATTTTTCTAAATCTGCAAATTAAATTTCTATTTTTTCTATTCTTGAAACCCTAATTTGCAAATTAGGGTTTTATGTTCTCTCTCCTATTGCCAGTGAATCTGAAGTCCCCGCCGGCCGTCGCCTCCCTCCCCCGCCCCCGCCGTCGGCAGTCCCTCCTTCCCCGGCCCCTCACCGTCGGTAGCCCCTATCCACACCACCCCACCACGCCAGCAGCCTCTCCCCGCACCACCCACCATGTCGGCAGCCTCTCCCCGTAGCACCCCACCATGCCGGTAAGCCCCTCCCCGCACCACGCTGCCGGCAATCCCTTCGCAAACCCACGATCTCGCCGATCCCGGCAATCCCTTCACAAACCCACAATCTCGCCGATCTCGCGCGCCACCACTGGCTGCTGCCTCGCCACAATCCCCGCCGATCGGTGGTATGCACCATCACCGCATCCTCTTCGACAAGAACCATCCGGGCTACTTCGGCTAGGTCAGCATGGGCTACTTCCACTGCCCCGTCGTCAACGTCGAACACCTCCGGTCCTTAGTCCCGCAAGAGGCCGGGGAAAAGGAAGCTCGCAGCGGCGCCGCACCCGTGGTGGACGTGACTCAGCGTAAAGGCGTTGTCAACTTCATTCGCCCATCGACAACTTCAGATCTGTTGAGGGGGAGAGGTCGCCCACCGACAACTTCAGATCTGTTGAGGGGGAGAGGTAGAGAGAGAGAGAGAGAGAAAGAAAAGATAAAAAGAACATAGATATTTTCAGAGAGGAATGAATGGCATTTCAGGGGCAATTAGGTCTTTTTGTCAAAACCGTTAAGTATTTTTGTATTCCGTTTGTCAATGGACATAAGTGTTACATTTTGAAACTTTGTGTCCTTGCGTGTAATTACCCCCAAACCTCAGGGATATGGCTGTAATTAGCCCTAAAAAAAAAGTGCGTTTGGTAACCATTTTTTTTCCTTCTCCAATTTAAAAAACCAGTTTTTAAACTGAAGAGTAAAAAAAAAACTCCAAAAACTGTTTTTTTTTCACTTGCCGGCAGCCACCTCAGGCCTAAAAAAACTCCAAAAAAAACCCCCACCACCACCCTCCCATCGCCGGCAGCCACCTCAGGCAACCACCGCCGGCGACTGCCGGTAGCCACCTCCGGCCGCCGGCGACCACCACCGGCAGCCACCGCCGGCAGCTACCTCTGGCAGTCGGCGACCACCGCCGGTGACTGCCGACAGTCATCTCCGGCTGCCGGCGAACACCCCCGGCGACTGCCAGCCGGCGGCAGCCACCTCCGACCGCCGGCAGCCACCAGCCACCGCTGGCCACCACCACTGTCGACCACCGCTACGTCCTACCACCTCCACCGCAAACCACCAAAAAAAAAAAGTCAAAATAAAAAGGGTTACCAAACACCAAAAAAAAAAAAACTAAAAAAACAAGGTTCATCAAACAGCCACTTGTTTTTGTTAAAAAAATAAAATTAAGATGCTCTTTAAAAACTAAAAACTAAAAAAAAAGTTTTGTCAAACCAATCCTTAGGCTCTAAAGTCGAAGTGAAGGCTTTTTTTTTTTTTAAAACGAAGAAATGGAAGAAGACTAACTAAACAAAAAAGACTAGGTGGCGATTTTCAAAGACAACGAGTTTTCTTACGACTTGAGGTGCAGTCAAAATTTTCCTTTTCTTTTACAGCTGAGCTTTTGGGGTTTGATGATTACATTCCTCCTTATGCAACTGCGAGTGGTGAAGGCATACTGAAAGGAGTGAACTATGCATCTGCGGCTGCTGGGATTAGAGATGAAACTGGCCGCCAGTTGGTAATTATCTTTCTTCTAAATGACCAGCTGGGCTTTGATGATCACACCCCCCCTCCCATCAGTAAACCAGAACTTTATTGTCTCCGTGACATACATTGTAACGAGCTTTAGGACGCGTCCAAGCTTGATTCGTTTATCTTACTAGTTGATCTTGAAGGAGTCGATCTTTTCCGAAACCAACCCTAAGTAAGTTCGTTTTGTTGGACTCCTTCAGCACTTTAAACGAAACTTGTAGCGCAATAATCGAAGAGAAATAAGTGAAACAAATAAACAAAAAAACTGATGATTGCTAATGATTCTTTGTGAATCCAGGGAGCTCGGATTAGCTTTGTGGGCAGGTAAGAAACTACAAAAACACAGTATCACAGGTGGTGAACATACTGGGGGATGAAGCATCTGCTGCTAATTTTCTCAGCAAGTGCATCTACTCACTTGGGATGGGCAGCAACGATTACCTTAACAACTATTTCATGCCTCAGAACTACCCAACTAGCCGGCAATATACCCCTGCTCAATATGCTGATGTTCTTATTCAGCAATACTCTCAGCAAATCAGGGTAAGTAACTGATATTACACACTCTTGCTTCACTTATTCATTTTTTACATTGCTTCTTGTGTATTCCAGACTTTGTACAAGTATGGAGCAAGGAAACTGGTCTTGATCGGGGTGGGGCAGATCGGATGCAGCCCAAACGCACTGGCCCAAAACAGCCAGGATGGTTCAACATGTGTTCAATGACTCAATGAAGCAAATCAGATGTTCAATACCAGACTTAGATCTCTTGTTGATGACCTTAACAAAAATCTCCCAAATGCCAAAGCTATCTACATTAATGCCTATGGGATTTTCCAAGATATCATAAACAACCCTTCATCTTTTGGTACATATATACTCTCATTCTTGTCACAACATTGTCATGTTCTATTTTAATGTTTGGTCGAGTCCTTCCCATGTCGAACAACAGTCAACATATACAGGATGAATCCAACCCAACCTAAAAACTTAACCTAATACGACAAGTGTATGTGCTCACGTTACTATTTGATACTAACTAAATGTGTTATATTTGAACTTTTAGGTTTCAGGGTTACAAACGCGGGGTGCTGTGGTGTAGGGAGGAACGATGGGCAAATTACTTGTCTTCCTTTGCAAACTCCTTGCCGAAATAGGGACGAGTATCTATTTTGGGATGCTTTTCACCCATCGGAAGCTGCAAATATCATCGTAGGAAGGAGATCTTACAGCGCCCAGTCTTCATCAGATTCTTACCCGATTGATATTCGCCGTCTAGCTCAACTTTGAAGGTCGAAATAATAATGTGGTGGCACAATATGAGATGAAATTAGTCATACTATTTACTTGTATCTTTTCCCCCCTTTTTGTCAAGTGTTCAACGTCATATATAAGTAGTCCTGAAGAAAACACAGTGAGCTGAAAGGCTCAACAAGGTCTTTTCATATGCATCACTAGATTATTGTTGTGAATTTTGGTGTAATTGGTACAACTTTAATGAAGAGCCTTCTTGTTTCCTGCTTTTCTGTGTTGCAATCATATACTGTTCGAAACAAGCCATTTTTCTAAATTTCCTTTGGTACTCAGTCCACTTGATTTGATAAGTGCAAGATAAATTCATCCGAACTTTACCAATTGAGCTGACAAATTCTCTGTTATCGTCTTTCGATGCAATTTATTTGATTGCATAGTTATGAAATTCTCCTCACATTTCTTAATTCTACCTGTGAGATAATCCAATCATTTCCAAACTTCAGAAAAAATCATCAAGCGTATATTCAGAATGATACCCGAGCAACCGTTTAACTATACGAATGTCTCTACTCGTTCAATTCATGGAGAGCAACTTTTGAATTTTGATCAGCAGCAAGTGTTGGGCAAGCAAAAAGTACCCAAAACATGCACTTAATCATGATGGCCAATCATGATTAAGTGCATGTTTTTCACAATACTGGTCATCGTTTTAATTTAGGTACGAGGCTTTAGACTTTGGATGGCCAATAATGTTCTACCATTGTCAAGGGTTCCCTAGGAAAAAATCACCCTATTGAAATCTGCAAATAACATGCACTTAATCACGACGCACAATGATCTAGAAGTGAGTTTGCTTTTCACAGTGAGGCTACAGAGAGGGTGAATAGTAGTAGTCTCATTAACATTGCATTCTAATGTCCACATGTGAACACTTGAAGATCCAAAAAGTCTCGCCTTCCAAACGGTTACTTTTATTTTGCCAAAAAAGAATGCTATACAAATTGTCCGACCATGGACATATAATGTGGACCTAATAGCACTGGGACTGCAATTTGGGTTGGAATTTTATGGGTTTAACTAACCCAATCCAAAAAGGGTCAGCTTTTTACCCAACCCCAACGCACCTAGCTACAAAATGGGTTACGATTCGTTGGTTCAAGATTATAGTGGGTTATGTTGAGTTGGGTTTTTAAAATCGGTTTATAAAAAGATTCATTTATTATTAGTAAATTTCATACACCACCATCTACCATTGCATCGCCAGCTGGTACTTGTTCTGTTAGCAACTACCGGCGACAACTGCTAACAACAACTATTGTCAACACTGCCGGTAGCCACCATCTCCGATGTCCGGACACCCCGCCACCTCCCGCTATGGGCAACCATTGTGGGCCATCATTGTTGTCAACCATCTACAACTGCTTCGTTTTAGTTCAAAATAAATTTGTTTTTCAAACCCAAGTATATCTAACCAACGCAACCCAACCCAATTAATTCAATTTCTTCTTGGGCTAAAGCTTGTTGGATTTAAAAGCATATAGCTTTCCTTAAGTCAACAAACCCAACCCAACCCAACCCACCCACACAAATTGCACCCATAAATAGCACAATCATAATATAATTGCAGTAATTGAAAATATAAAATTGCAAAAGTTTAATGACATGAGAGCCATAATTACTAGTTGTTGGACGGAGTTGAGTAATCAGAATTAGGAAAAAAAGAAGATGAGTTTTAGTACTTATATGGCTAATTCTAAAACTGTACGCTAATATATGCACAAAATCCAGTTCAAGTATCTGATGTTTAGAATGTACCTTTAGTAAGTTAAACCATTTTCTCTGCCCAAACAAGTCCAAGTTCTGGCGGAGCTCAACAAGCATTAGTTTTCTTGGGGTCAATTTTGTTGTTATTTACATATACATCTTGTAAACATGTGGTAGCATTGTCATATGATGAATTATTACATGTGATGTAAGTCGTACTCATTCTAAGCCACTAATATGGTCTTTCTTTTTTCTTCTTTCTCTGTTCTCCTTATCTCCGGCATACAATCTTCCTTTAACCTTCTATAACCACCATGACAACACCAATCTGCTACCACCATCCCTAAAGCAACACAAACCCATTACTATCATAATCATCACAATGAAACACTTCTATCAACAACCGCCAGTTAACCACATCAGTTGATATAAAATGCTAGATTCCACTTCCCCCCACTAATCCATTGCCACGATCAATCAACCATCACACCCACATTCGTCTAGACCTACATTGCCATGGTGATTGTGGTAAGATGAAGTAGACAAATCCACGCCTCTTATTCTAGAAAGAGAATAAGTATGAGAGAATAGTAAATGTAACCAACAGTTCTAAATGATGCTTATAGGACTGTTCTTTCAAGATGAGAAGGGTTGGTGATGGATGACGTATGGTGAGATGGTGATGGGTGAGTGATGGTAGTGGTGATTGGTTGGCTGACAACAACGGCTATGTATCGTGGCATATAGTGGTAGAACAAGCGATGTCCATTGTGGAAGTGGTGACTATGGTGGTGGTGAGACAGATATTGATTAGAGAGAATCGCTAGACTATTTATCACGAAGTTTTACACTTCTTGCAATACTTTGCTATAGCATATTTACAACACTACTTCCAAGCTCAAAGCCAGTATCCCTGTATGGCACCAAAAGAGATAGAGCTATTGCAACCGGTATAGTACAATCCCCCCCTCTTCACACCCCCCACCCCCCAAAAAAGTCCTACCTATATCATTCCCCTTCTTATTTCAAGGTGTAAAACATTCTTCCATCCTAATTTGTGATCTAAATTAGACCAACAAGTGCTGATTTGACAAGCATGTACTTTAGCCATGACTCAATGATGGACTTTCAGATCCTACCAAAACTTAATTAGTTGAAGGCTTAAGGCTCATTTTGTAGTGTTGGGTACGTACTTATAAATCGATAAAAGTTGGCACAAAAAGTTTTTATCTGATCTATTTTAACCTAAGCATCAGAGATCCTCCGTTGAAAACATTTTCGGTGAGTCACAGATGTTGTTTGTGCTATGCAGGTTCCCAAGTACTATTGAAAAAGTTGGAGTACAACTAGCGTTAATCATGTCTAACTTTAAGAAGAAAAATTGCAGCAATAACCTTAAAATCAACCAAAAAACATCTAAATCTATCTCTTATTTTATTTAGGGTTTAAGATAAAACTAGAGCTGTATACGAACCGAGTTCGAGCCGAACAATGGTGTGTTCAAACTCGGTTCGTATATTTTCAGATCTGTTTGGGCTCGGCTCGTGTTATCTAAGAGCACGAATGTTGATGTTTGAACTCGGCTCGAGTTCCTTGCCACTGAACTCGGGCTCGGCTTGGCTCGTTCGTCTAAATACGCGAATCGAGTTCAAACTTCAAAATCCATTCAAGAACTTAAGATTGAACCATAATGTACAGACTTGAAACCAATTTCGACCACCGTACTATAGCCCGTACTAGAATTGACTTTGGATCGAGACCCTCTGTCGACCAAATTAGTGATATTGAATGGAATTGGAGATCTGAATTCAGATCTACGATTTTCAATGGCTGCGGTGTGGGATCATAAGTTGTCATGGATCCGTTGTAGATCTGTAATGTGTGCTGGTGTTTGTGTGTGTGGGTGAGAGATGGTGAGAGCATGTTTTGTATGTGTCTCGTGTGTGATGAGAGAGAGAGCCATAAAGGTGAAATGAGAGAGGCGTGTCTGTGTGTGTGACGAAAGAGAGAGAGAGGCATCAATAATCAGAGGACTCGGCTTGTGTGGAGGAACAGCTGGCTGTTTGTGGATCTGTGGCCTACTTTAGGGGTGGTCTGGCACCGGTGGTCTGGCCGGCAGTGTAGGCGCTGCTCTCGCTAGCGATGTGCTTTGTGATGAGAGAGGGGGTAGAGATTGTTTTGATTGTTCGAGTATGTGAGTAAAGGAGACGATATGGGTGGTGATCTGGTCGACAAAGTGGGCCGTGCTCTGGCCAACGGCGTGGGCAGTGTTGATGCCTACCTGAATAATGAAGTGATGAGAGAGGGGGCACGAATTCATGGGTTTTTGATTGTTGCGTGTGTTTTGACTCTTGAGTCTCTGATGAGATAAGGAGGATGAATTTGGTGATAAAGAGAGGAAGCATGTGGTGATGCTTCCACATCCCAAGGCAGATATTTTGTGGATATATTGCATTTTTTAAAGAGTAAGTGAACATGTGTTCGTTTATAAGGCTCGGCTCGTGTTCAACTTTAAGTTAACGAGATCTCTTGTTCATGAATACTAATAAACGGACATCATCATGTTCAAGTTAAATGAGTCGGTTCACTTATTACATGAACGAACATGAACGAGTTTCTGAGAGAACGAACAACGAGCTGTTTGTGAACAACTCGGTTCATTTACAGCCCTAAATAAAACTGAATGTAGTTCGTATGGCCAAAGAAATCACCCCCCATCATAAATTAGAACCCCTATCATTATGGGATCTCATAAGTTGTGACTTGACTAATGTAAGCAAGCTTTTTGTAGTCATCACAGTATCCGTCACTCTTGAACATTTTCTATAGAACTACTAAATTGAGCATCAACAACAACATTTTGTTGTGTATTTTAAGATTAGTAAGATCGTAGAGTAAGGTAGCATATAAATGAATGTACGAAAGAAGAAAAAAAAGGCAAGACTATCTTGGCAACTATCTGATCAAATATTTTTCTCTTAGTTTTACAACTTCCAGTCTTTCACATGATAATTTGGTGCAAGTTTGGTAACTTGAGAAATAACTAATTATCCATTAAAAAACTTGCAAAAAAAGGTTTATGCATCAGATTTTCCATATAGGAGTTACTTATTTCATGCCAAAGGATCGTTCATATGGATTACAATGAAGTTACTGGCATTCTCGAGCTCGTAGCAAGAGCAAATTTATAAAGTATGTACATTAATCCTTGCCCATGAACATTCATGTCAGAAAAAAAAAGAAAAAAGAGGGGAATAAAGACAATATAGCTGTCTTCTTTTGGACCATCCAATCGAACATATTCACAGGCATGTCGTGTACGTAAAATTATCCATAAAAATAAAAGAAACAGAAGATAATAAGGGCCACCATCACCTTTCATTGACATCTTAAACCAATTTCTCTAGGATTAAGATTTAATTCAGGCATACTTCTGCAGTAAATCATGAAAAAGAAGTAGAAGAGCTCATGAAAAGTTCATCAATATAGCAATGAATCAAGTAAAGAGGGTTTTCCACCTTGACTCGAACTCAGGATTAACTTAAGTAGGTCTTCAAAAACCAACAATCAAAATTTGGAGAAAAAAAAAATGTAAAGTACAATTGTACAATAGAATTTGAAATTCATGTCAAGTATTAACCTCAAGAATAAACTGCATAAAAATGAGATTTCAAGCAAAATCGTGATAAAGCTAATACATGAAAAGCCTTGAAAAACAACCATGGAAGTAATTGATCCCTTATGAAATACTATAATCCAAACATATGATGACAAAAGCATTGTGCATAGTCAACACATACAAGAAAATATCACATCGCTGCATGATGGATTTCCATCTATCAAGAATGTAACTTAACTCCAAAAGTATGTGACTGTTTCTAGATTTCACATCACATTACATACGACGGGAAAGAAATCTTAGAACTTTATATGTTCACGAATTTTGATTCAACCAACTACAAGAAAAAGAAAAAGAAACTAATCTCTAAGCTTTAAGAAGTAAATGTAGTGCCTTGCAGATAGTTGGTCTCAAATTCTTGAACATCACGAAGAGAAACTGACTTTCTCAATATTGCAAACATTAGTGAACAAAATATTTGATAAGCGTTGGCTATTTTTCGACAATCTCTTTGGATATTTATTTTGGCTTTCTTTCAAGCACAAGATAAAGGCCTAATTCAATTTCTTGGTGAAGCCATGCATTAACTTGCCCAGACCATGAAAACGGTGCCAAATCTATTTGCTATTCCCACTTTCTGTTCAACGCAACCACATAAATAATAAACAAACCAAAGAAAGTGAACATGAATGAATCTAGTAATTGACTATTTTTATCAAATGCTTTTTTGAGAAGACAGGAAGTACTTATAAGAAAGCACTAAAGAGACCCCAAGCCTAACACGAAAAGTAGTAATGAAATTGTAAACAAAACCTCAAAATCAAATCCCTAGGAACATTAACCATAGTGTGTGAGTGAGCATGCATGTCTAGGGGCAGTGTTGTGTGTTCTTGTAGGTGTGCATATAAATTCGGTTTAGAGGTGAAAGATGTAAAAGAGAAGAAGAAAAGTACAGTAAAGGAACATCAGAGAGAGAGAGAGAGAGTCATGTATGCTCATGCCTACAATGACCCGAGATGATAAAGGTTGGTCAAGCATTCGTTAGTAATACTGCTACACACATGTTCTTGTACGACTTATCCTAGCATGCGAAGTTTTTCAAATCGCCATCAGTCCGTACGTACATTGTCCGACTCAAGGTAATGCAATTGAACAAGGAACCACCTTCCTGGAATTTGAAAAGACTCATCTGACGGGGAACTGCATAATGCCAGTTCGAATCCATTGCCTTCAATAGTCTATTCATAAATTTGAAAAGGTTTGTTATATCTAAATTGCTTAGCTGATGGGTTAAGGATAAAAAGGCGGTAATGTAAGGAGTCCACCAAGGAAGAAAGTCCTAAGTTGGCATGTTTAAGACAACAGTCGATTGAGTATTGCGTTGTTGATTTTGATACATGGAATAAACATAATTCTCAAGAGTATCACTTCCGTATCATTGTCTTGGCTCAGAAACGAAGTTGATCGAGTGTTAGTTGGTTTGAACAGCTTCCAGCAAAAGAGGAGAACATAAACAATTCAATAAACATTTGGTGTGTATAAGTGCAAAGTAATAGTGCATAAGGCAGTGAATCCATGAGTAAGATGAGCAAAGGCATGGACAACAGAGAGAAGGAGAGCAGGTGTACGCATAACTAATTCAATTTATAGTCGACAATACCTGTACTATATGAAAGAGGAGGTTTTGCTTCGCCAGAAAGCCAAAATGCTACTTTTCAACAAGAATAAAGATGCAATTTTGGTAGCTGGAGGAAGATTAAAGGTGAATTCGTCATTGGGGCTGTGTTCTTGCGTAGCATAAGATGTAGGTTCTTAACACGCGTTGTTATTTGGCTGAAGTTTATTCGCATTTTGTTGAGAGGAGAGCAAAATCAGTCAAGTTCTTACTGTTGCAAAAAAATTCTCTGAGGATGGGGGACAATTGGGGGAGGGAGGGTGCAGGTAGTTATGTTTTCCTACTGTTGCGACAGTTCTAATTGTTGTGAGTGGGCAGCTCTGTGTTTCTATCGATTCTGAAAGAGGCCCAAACAATTTCTAGTATGGAGTATTTTTTAGGGCATTTTTGTTATGTAAATGTGTTAAAACATTGTTACTCCATGAGGGCATTTCGGTAATGTGAAACATTGTTAAACACACGTTGCTTTTAAGGTGGAGAGATAGAGAGATATTACATCTCTTCAATTGCCTTGAACTTCCGGCCTTAACCATCGTTCTTGACTACTTTCTTTTTGTGATGTCATGTGAGGCTAAGCCAAGGTTCATGATGTCCCAAATGTTGTCTGTTTTGGAGTTGCAAATATTTGTTAATGGCGAGCCACAAGTGCCTTTTACAACATTTTCGGAGACTCTCGTTAGAGGGTGTCTGGGATTGATTAGATTGGTTAAACCTTATTAAATTCAGATTAAATCAGTTTTAAAGTGTTTGGCAGAAAAAGTATACTGATTAAATCTGGTACAATGTGTTCAAAACTGATTAAATCTATAATCCTCATTTTCGTGGATTAAGATTTAATAGGTTTTGAAAAATCAAGTTGACCAGAGATTTACCAAAATATCCTTACATATAAACATAATTAAATGCTCAATTTCACTTTAAATACACTATATAGTAATTTTGATATACTAAATCTATTTTAATCCCTTTTTATCCAAACACCTTTAACAACTTTTAATTTATTATGCTTAAAATGGATTAAATCTGATTTTGGAATCTGATTCTGATTTAATCAAAATTTACTTTTAAGAATCAATACCAAACAGCCTCTTAGCAGACAATGGCAATAACAATGGACTTGCAATTACCACGAACATGAACTTCCCACCTTACGGCATTGGTTTCAACGATGGACCATACGGGAGATTCACCAATGGTCTAAACAGGGTAGACATTCTTGGTTTCTCTTCTTTCCTTCCCTCAACCTACTTTTTAAGTTGTACTTTAGTAAGGGCATAACCTCATATTTGAGTTGTATAGATATCAGTAGCTAGCGAGCAACTAAATGGACACTTTACATTGCATCTGAACTTCTGGGTTTTGGCAATTATCATCCACCCTTTGTAACTGCAGAAGGCCATGATATCCTTAGAGGAGTCAATTATTAATCAGGGGCAGCTGCTGGTATTCGTGCTAAAAGTGGAGTAGAAGTGGTAGTAACAGCTTCCGCAGTGGTGGAGCCAGATAAATTTTTTGAAGTGGGCGCCAAAACAATTAAAAATATTAAATAATCAATTAACTGCAAGAATAAAAAGCAAAAGCGGGTTGTTTTACAAAAAATAATGCATTTCTTCCTAGTAAAATATGCTTAACTCTTGGAAGGCTCATGCCATCCATTACCAACCATTAATAATTGGCATTTTTGGGTACCTTTGGTTGGCTTTTACACGCCGTTGGATCTATCACCCGATTGGCTACATAAACATTTTTACCATTACTAATAAAAGTACAGACACGTTGCATGCTAAGGACCATGAAAAGTGCTTTGAGAAATATGCGGAAGTGAACGTAATTCTTACGGTTATTAATATAATGTCAGTTGCCAATAGCAGTGTAACAGAGACAAGTAATTTGATTTAAAATACGTGGGAAACAAGATTTGAATAAATTTTGTGAGGAAGATAGTTGCCAACGAGTGCAAGACAATCGGCAGTAGTGATCGACATGGGAACAAGTCAATTATCATCAAAGATAGGAAGATCGGTAGCAACAGTTATCAGGCAGACAGTTGTCACCACGGGCAGAACGATAAATGAAAGTGGTCAGCAAACAGACTGCATGAAAAGTACAAGTGTCGGTAGGAAGCAGCCAATGATGACAGTCGATAAACCATTCTGTATGTTGTCGTACTTCTTTTTCGTTTTGTTGTAAGGATAATCTTTGTTTCAGTGAGCCCATTTGTTTAGCATTTTATCTTTAGTAAGTTTCTATATTTGGTGAAGTCTTCATCCTCTAGAGACAAAAAAGATTCCACACTATTTATCGATTGTACCGTGAGTATAAAAATCAGTAGTTAGTTTGCCCAACAGGCAAACACCCCTCTCTCTCTCTCTCCCCCCCCCCCCCCCCCCCCCCCCTAGCGTCCGATTGTCGGCCATTGGTAAACCTGTACTTGCATAGAGTCCACCATGTCTGTCTCTATTTCAATGTAGTAGGGGACCCTTTACCTTTATTGCGATGCATTAAAATGGGAAGGGAAAAATAGAGACTGCAGACCAGAAAAGGTGCTGCCATGGTTCTTATTGACAGACCAAGTCAATTGTTGACTTCATGAGATATGATTTTATCAAAGCAGAAGTCAAACATTGTATTTAGCAGATAAATATATCAAGATTTGTATTTAATCTCAATTATCCGGTCCGTTCAACTATGCACGTATGAGCAGAATGTTACCTGTCTTTAGCAAATAAAACCTCTCAAGACAATAATTGCTGGAATAACAGAATGCCCTCCTCGGTCAGTTATCAGCAGGCTTCTTACTGCGCAGGAACGTTGTACACAAACACCCAATTATCAACAAACTGGGGGTGTACGTAACATAACTTTTAAAGCTGAAGTCGTAAGCAAAAGTCTTTGACTCTTTACTGAAAAGCCTTCTTCTTCTTATTATTATTATTATTATCATTATTATTAACCTAGAGGGTCAGGAGAAGTACAAACTTTAATTGAGAGAGTACAAATCTTATCGTATCAAGTTCTTTCAAGGTTGTTTATAAATTCTACTCCCTCCGTCTCAATTGAATGCCTGGAATGCAATTTTCTTCCGTCTCTTGTCAGTTGTGATAAGCATAAATGGAATGCATATTAATTATTCTTATCACAAAACAAGCCGTTTTACTTCTAACAAATATCACTTCTAGTTTTCTAGGAAAGCATAAAATTGATATCCGAGCATAGACTATAAGGGCAAACACGAAACACTAGCACTAGTTATAAGTTTCAAAGAGTATCAACTCGTTGTTAATAAAAGCTGATATTTGAAAAAGACGCTATTATTTTGGAATAGAGGAATATATAACTGATATGACAACTTGGGGTTTGAAGATAATACTTGTAATTGCAGATTGGATTCCCAAGCATTTGAATGTATAACACCAAAGTTTCAGCGTGGGTCACTTATCCGCAGTCCCACTAGTCACTATTCAATCGGCACATTATATCCGCGTGAAATCAATGCATCTAGCTACCTTCTCAACCGTAAAACCATAAAGACTGAACACTGCATGGTCCAATTTTATAGTGACTTTGCCTCCTATAAATACACTCCTATCCCAGCTTTTAATTTCATCACAAGTACCAGCACTACTAAAGCTTCACAACTCACCTTTGCCTTTTAATTTGGTCCCAAAGCTCCATTTTTGCTTTTTGGGACAATGGGTAGTGACTTGAAGAAGTGGCTGGTGACATTTGTGGCGGTGATGGTGCTGAACTCGCCGTTTGCAGCTCGTGCGCAACCTCAAGTTCCTTGTTTCTTCATTTTTGGTGATTCGCTGGTCGACAATGGTAACAATAATAATATCGCGTCGTTGGCTAGAGCCAATTACCGGCCTTATGGGATTGACTTTCCCGATGGTCCTACCGGAAGGTTTTCCAACGGCAAAACTACGGTTGATGTCATTGGTGAGTACAGTGTATCAACTCCAACATTCTTTTTTGAATTTTTTTATGTAAATAATGATGTCATTAAGGTCGAACATGCTGTCACAATATGCAACTATAGTGCATGCCAAAATTTATCTATCCATTGGGTGGCTGATTATTGTAAGAAATATTTTATTTCTCTAGGTTGGTTCAATTTGATTATGCATGAGAAATCATGGAATGGTAGGGAATATTAGTAAACTTTGATAGATATAAAACAAGAATTTGCCATAAACTAGTATGTGGCACAGGCATACTGAGTGGCAATAATACTTTTCTTTTCCCAAAATACACATAGCAGTTATTACCTGAAAAGTAGATCTGCCATAGAAGTTGGCACGTGAATCTCACATAAATTTAGCATATTTCATGATAACAGCTATAAAGTATAGCTGACCTGGTTATTAACTTCTAATGGATAATTGTTGTAATAATTTTAATGGTAAAGTACTGTCACTGAAAGTAATTTATCGTATAAGATTTTTAGTAATAATTTTTTGTCTTTAAAATGCATTTAGTGATATTTTTCACAGCAGAAGTATTATACAATACAAGATCCTAGGTCACTGCATGAAAAGTTGTTCTAAACGTTTCCTAATTTGTAGAAATAGTGTAATCCAAAAACTTGTGACTTTTAGGCTCTGAAGTCTAAGTGCAGGCTTTTTTTAAACTAAGAAATGGAACAAGACTACCTAACCAAAAAGATTAGGTGGCGATTTTGAAAACAACGGGTTCTTATTAGGATCGAGTTGCAGTCAAAATTTTTCTACGATTTAAGAGAAAGTTTACTCGATATCACTTCTGTAATAAGCATCAAGAAAAAGTATCTGAGCACCCCAAATATTTGCTTTTCTTCAACAGCTGAGCTTCTGGGCTTTGATGATTACATTCCTCCTTATGCAACTGCAAGCGGTGAAGACGTAATGAAAGGAGTGAACTATGCATCTGCAGCTGCTGGGATTAGAGATGAAACTGGCCGCCAGTTGGTAATTATCTTTCTTTTACTGACCACTTAGGCTTTGATGAGCAACAACAACAACACCCAAGTCAACAATTTTTCGAAAAACATTTTTCATCTATAGTGTAGCCATTTTTGGTCTTTATTTTTTTTTTCCAGCTCAGTAAACTGGAATTAAATTGTCTCCCTAACATACATTGTAACGAACTTTAAGACATGCTCAAGCTTGACTCGCATGTCTTACTAGTTGACCTTGAAGGAGTCGATCTTTACCCAAACTAACACCAACTAAGGTCATCTTGCTCGACTCCTTCGGCACACGAAATGAAAATTGTAGCCCGATCATGAAAAAGTAAAGTTTAACTAAAACAAACGAACATAACAATGATGATTGCTAATGATTCTTTGTGAATCCAGGGAGCTCGGATTAGTTTTGGTGGGCAGGTAAGTAACTACAAAAACACAGTATCACAGGTGGTGAACATACTGGGGGATGAAGACTCTGCTGCAAATTATCTCAGCAAGTGCATCTACTCACTTGGGATGGGCAGCAATGATTACCTTAACAATTATTTCATGCCTCAGAACTACCCAACTAGCCGGCAATATACCCCTGCTCAATATGCTGATGTTCTTATTCAGCAATATTCTCAGCAAATCAGGGTAAGTAACTGATATTACACACTCTTGCTTTACTTTTCATTTTTTAAAGCTAGCAATAATTAATATTGTAAATTTTAAATAGTCAACTCTGACACTGTACAACATGGCCAATTGCCTTTTTAGAATAGTCTCGGCTCATTGCTTAATGACAAATTTTGAAGAGAAAAAAAAAATAAAAATTCAGGGAATGTCTAGTTCCACATTGTATGTATTTGCTTGTGCTTATCTCATTTGGCCACTGAAAGCTATAATAAACTGTCCCTAATGTATCTGTCGTTACAAATGTGGCCCTGAACGAGTATAACATTATGAAAATAGACGCTCCCAAACGAATTCAGCAACAGAATTTATGAAGTGAACGAGTTATTAGCCCATTAAGTTGTGGGCTCTATTCGGCTATACAAATTAGATTAAAGCTCATATTACATTGCTTCTTGTGTATTTCAGACTTTGTACAACTATGGAGCAAGGAAATTGGTCTTGATCGGGGTGGGCCAGATCGGATGCAGCCCAAACTCACTGGCCCAAAACAGCCAAGATGGCTCAACATGTGTCCAAAGAATCAATGAAGCAAATCAGATGTTTAACACCAGACTCAGATCTCTTGTTGACGACCTTAACAACAATCTCCCTGACGCCAAAGCCATCTTCATTAATGCCTATGGGATTTTCCAAGACATCATAAGCAACCCTTCATCTTTCGGTACATATACACTCTCATTCTTGTCACAACATTGTTGAGTTTTCTTTTAACATTTGGTCGAGTCCTTTCTGTGTTGAACAAGACAACCTACAAAAAGGAGGGGAACGCAACTTGACCTAAAAGCTTAACTTTATAGAACAAGTGTATGTTGTCACCTCACTTTTGATACCAACTTACATGTGTTATATATTTGAACTCATAGGTTTCAGCGTTACAAATGCGGGGTGCTGTGGTGTAGGGAGGAACAATGGGCAAATTACTTGTCTTCCATTTCAAACTCCTTGCCAAGATAGGGATGCATATCTGTTTTGGGATGCTTTTCACCCATCGGAAGCTGCAAATATCATCGTAGGAAGGAGATCTTACAGCGCCGAGTCTTCATCGGATTCTTACCCTGTTGATATTCGCCGTCTAGCTCAACTTTGAAGATCAAAATAATAATGCCTTGGCCCAATATATGAGATGAAATTAGTCATACTATTTACTTGTATCTTTTCCCCCCTTTTTGTCAAGTCTTCAAAGTCATATATATAAGTTCTCAAGAAAAGGTTCCTTCATATGAAAGGACCTTTTTGAAAGGCCCAAAAAGGTCCTTTCATATACATCACTAAGTTATTGTTGTGATTTTGGTGTAATTGGTTTGAGAGATGTGATATTGCATTGTTTCAATTTTAATGAAGGGGGCTTCTCGTTTCCTACTTATATGTGCTGCAATTATATATTGTTCGAACAAGCCATTTCTTTTAGATTTCCTTTTTGGTATTGAAAAAGAATTGTTTCCGGTCTACTTGGTTCGACAAGTGCAAGATAAGTTCAACGGAACTTTACCAATTGAACAGGCAGATTCTCTTTTATAGTCTTTTGATGCAATCTACTCGATTGCCTAGGTAATGAAATCCTCCTTACATTTCTTTTTTCTACCTTACTTGTGCGATAATGAATCATTTTCAAACTTTAGAAAAAGTTATCAAGCGTAAATTTAGAACTATACCGAGCAAACCGTTTAATTTTAAGGTGGTCTCTGCTAGTTAAATTCATGGAGAGAAACTTTAAATTTTGATCAATGGCAAGTGTGGGACTAGCAAAAAGTACCCCAATCAACATGGACAGTGGAGGTAGAGCTGCATACATATATAACTTTAGTTTCATGGGCATCCTGATGGTAGCTTCGAGCATGGAACCGCATATTTTCGGTATAAAAAAAAGGCTTCATCAAGAACGATAATTGTAACCGCAACCTTAGATTCCTCAGCAACATGCAACAATGGTGTTGAGCTCGACGCCTGGTCATATTGCGCAACCATCAAAGACTAGCGTTCCGGCCGAGTTCATTCGTTACCGTCTTCGAGTTCTCCCACCGACAAATCGAACCACATAAAAACAGCTCGTGCTCCATTTAATATTGTCAGCTAGTTATCATTCCTCCTTCGCGGTTTTCGACACTATCACAGTTCTTTGTCACAACATGTTCCAAAAAAAAATTTCTGCCCACTTAATTTGATCAATTTTTTTTTTATGTATACACATTAAAAATTTAAGTTATAGATTGTATGTTTTTCATTCGACTCTTTAGAGAAAGGAGAAAAAGAAAGTGGATCAGCAGAGAAAAAAATAAATTAGTGGAGTGTTAAATGTTGAGAAAAAATAAATAAAAAATATAAAAAAGTGGGTAAGGAAAGACAAAATGAGTTGATGAATATTTAAATGTGGAAAGAAGTATAATAAATGACCTGATTTTTAATACCACTCTTTAAGTGATGTGACTTTTAATACCACTTTTAAGATGTCAAATGGGCCGGGCAGCCCGGCCCTTTTTGGCCCGGGCCTGCCCTTTTTTGGACCCGGACTGGCCCTAACCCTTAGGGCTTGGGCCAGGCTAGGCCTAACTTTTTGAGAAATAGGCCCGGGCCCGGCCCGACCCTAAAATGGTCCGGCCCTCTTTTGGCCCAAAAAATGGCCTTTTCAGTTTTTTTTAAACTAAGGTGTATTTACTTACCTTCTATGACTAAAATGTAGAAGAAATCTATTATTTTTAGATCATTAGTGAGAATAACTAAGATGTATTTGTTATTTTGAATAAAAAAAAATTGGGCCCGGGCCCGGCCCTAGATGTTGGGCCTAGGGCCTGGGCTTGGACTGGGCCCAGATTTCCCTCATTCTGGCCCGGCCCGGCCCGTTTGACAGCGGCCTTGGCCCGATTTTCTGGAGGTCCAATGGGCTTGGGCTGGGCCAGCCCAAGTCCGGCCCATTTGACACCTCTACTCTTACCTCTGCAGCTTTCGACAGTTGGTCTATCCAAGATACTATTTCAACAGGGACTTGCTGCAAAATTAATGCAGCGCGTTTTTTCCCTGGTGAAGGAGAGTTTTGTCCTTAATTTATGCAAGTAGGGTAATTGATGATTTGCTGTGTTGGTGGTTGGGTGTTTTTGTGGTCTACCTTCTACACCTTATCCCCCTTAATCAGGGAGCCACCATACATGCATTACACATGAGAGAGAGAAAGCTCCAACACGTTAAACATGAAATATATAGTTGAATCCGTTAGTATAATTTGCACTTTATTTATTTGTGAACTTGATAGTGTTACACGTTGATGTATCTCTTCACGCACAATTAGAGGTTTGCACGGGAGGAATAGTCTTTAATCGGAGGCTTACATGTGAAGAGTAGTGTTACAAGTGATATACATCGTTGAGTCAATTCTCTAATAACTTAAACTTGTACATCAAATGAGAACTTAACACAGGATGATGTATATGTCCACAACTCCTTCTTCCCTTTACAGAAAAAGAGGATGTTTACGTGTTCTTGTTCAATCAAGTACACCAAGGAAACAAGTGCTGCTGCTAGAATATTGATCGGGAACCACAGCCGGGAAATAGACTTGCAAACTAGAACACGGAGTGACCACCGGGGGTGTTCCGGTGGAGGATGCTCCGATGCTAAAGTCAGAACCTCGCTACAAGGGTGGAGCTCTGAATAGCAAAAAATGTACTGGGTGTTTTCTGTGTGTCCCTGCGATCTGGCGTCCCTTGCCTCTAATAGACTTGGCTCTTAGACTCCTTTTTAACTTCTAACTCTCTCCTGATAGGTCCGGAGATCCATTGAGATCCTATCAGAACTCTTTAGAGATTAGGATGCTGTCTCTTTGGGATAGCATTATGGTTCTTCCAGGTCTCCCTCTCGTAGCTAATAAAGCTTACCCTGAATACAGGTCCTTCGGCTGACTCAGGGTCAACCTTTCCACGTGGCATTGCTTGATTGGATGATTATATTTTAGCCATATCACAAAGAAATTACACATCAGAAGAACAAGAGTCAAGGTAGTAAGGGGTAATGGCTAGTAAACATTGAGAGTACCTAACAGTACTTTCTTCATAAAGCAAACTTCATTTCTCAGTAGGAACAGATATGCACATGCAATTGCACCCCGCCATATACCAACACCTCTCATCCTGTTTTTTCTTTTTCATTTGTTAAGATCAGAAGTACTTGGGGAAGCGTACCTTTAATAGCTTTTCAGACCTGACTTGTTTTACGGTCTCTTTTGTTGATCGTCTCGTTGCCAAACTCGCCAAATTTTTGTCGTTAAGCGAAGGAAGAAGTGGCTACTAAAGTCACTTCTATGCTTTTATAGATCAAATAACTAAGGGCACACTCTTGGGCACACTCACGTTTAGGAAAAAAGAATATGTTGCTAGAAGTGTAAGTTGTCCCGGAGACCGGTGGATATATTTTTCGCGAGAGAAGAGATGCCAAGGAACCATTGCAATGGTGCCTTGGCAACCATTCAATAATAGTTAGATAACTGACTTTTGTCCTCAAAAGAAAAAAAGAAGAAAGCAAGAACCAAGACCTATTTCTCGTTTTGCTTATAGCACTTTTTTTTAAGGCAGCTATAAAGAAACACAATGCTCTAAATTAACCTGATCAAGTGGTCAAGCCACATCAAAGTGAGTACCAAACCGCTAGAGAACCAAAAAGAAAGAGCATGTGTACAACATGCCTCATTTTATATCTGCATATGTACCTCCTAAGAAAAGTTGTATACAAAGTTGATGACATATGCCTATATGTAACAGGCTTTAAAGTGGTCAATGCTCCATGCTGCAAAGCGAATACACAGTAACAAGGGATTATGTGTCCCCGACCTGTATCCATGCAGTAACAGGACCGAGTTCGTGTACTGGGATGGTTTTCATCCTACTGAGACGGCAAATGAGCTCCTTGCAGCTGCTGCATACTTTGCTTTATCCCCACTTTTATCTCCTCGTATTGTTACTTGGGGACAGAAAGATGGAGATAGCTACATTAGTTCAATCTAATCAAGTGTGCAAAAAATTTGGATCTAAGAAACTTGGATCCCATCTCGGTGCTACAAGACATACTCTGAAGGCTATTAAACTGGGTTTTGGTTTTGAAGCAAATAAGATTTAGTCTCCACTCTCTATAGCTATTGAATATGTTTTCATGTCATTTTGTTTCCATGTTTTCAAAATAAGGAAGTTGACGAGATCTTCATCTTTTTCTGCGGCACCCAATGTACTTTAACGATAAGTATTTGTTGAAATATTTAGGTTTTGATTTGTATTTTTCACAACAAAATATTAACAATATCAAGAGATTAAACATAACAAAATAATAACAAATAACAGAAAGTAATTTTATATGAACTCTTGATAAAATTATGCAATCTAGATTATTAAAAGAATATGAAAATAGCTCGCCCGTGAGAGTCGTGACAGAGTCACTGTCCTAAAGACGTTATCGCCTCCCTACGTCCAGGTCTTGACGGCAGATAATGTCTCCAAGATAAAACCCATTGACGCAGCTATGTCTCCTCCATGTGCACGTCCACAGGAAGACGGTATGAACAAGTCCACGATCACGTTGTCCAAATATAAAAATATATATAATAGATATAGAGAAAAAATATTGTGATAGTAGAGAAGAAAAAACTAAGTTTGGAAGCATATTTGCTTCTAGTCTTTTATGTCACACCCCATGACCTTATATACTTGGCCAAACATAATCCATTTACTGGTCACATAAATAAGATTAAAAGCTTTTGTAACTCATGAAATAATCATAATCATTCCCAATAATGCTAAATAATAAAGTATATTATATACACCATAAACACATTTGAGTTAATAATATTCATTATTGCATTTGTAACTCATTTCATAATTTACGTGTAAATAAATACATATAGCCATAAATTGTAATATAATAACAATGCTATAATGTACATTTTATTTTATTAAAATATTCCAACAATCCCCCACTATTTTGATAAAATAAAATAATTTTTAAAACACTTAAAAATCCATTAATGAAATGTATATAAAGTCTCATAATTCCAACAAAAATTAAAGATTTAAAACCATATCAACGAAAATCATGATAAATTCATAAACCTTCTTTTTTTTTTAACTTTAAACTCGTAAAGTAAAAAAAATAGAAAATACATAAATAAGATGGGCAACTTGTACTGTGCAATAGGTATTGGTGCCTTCCGGGCTTGAACCAACACTTAGTGTCGAAAACTTCCATTTGAGAGAGCTGTAATGGACTACGGCTTGAATTAGGTCTCTTGGCCAAACTTCAGTTGTTACACACACAATACTAATATGGGACTTAGTTCGCAGGTTAGCGCTATTAATGGCCATGCGCTCTTATCATGATTCTCATGAGATTCTTTAGGGAATGGCCCATGGTTCCCACAGTCGCGGCCTCACGACCACTTTCACTTAGGTGAGTCCTCCAAGGGTACGTGTGACATGTACCTCGCGAAAATATTCAGCTCGGGCTCATTCAGGAAAAATTCTTTCCTGGACGTCACACTAAGTAGCACAAGCACCGTACGGATGGGGAGGAGACACTCTCCTATTAACAAAAAGGTGCTACTTTTATCACGAGTCACGCTCTACGGGTTGTTTCTACCCATTGAACATTTTTCATGGGATCTCCAATCACAAAGGATGGGTTACTCCCGCTGGTGAGTCCCTGTGGGCTCACCTCATCCGCCTCAGATGAAAAAGGATCTAGCCTCTGCGCTAGTCCCGAGGCAAGTTGCGCAACTTTTTATGAAGCCTTTATAACTTAATTTCTCTTCATCGATGAAGTATCACAAGTCTGCAGAATTTTAAGGGCCCAACAGTGCACATCGAAGCAACATTATGGATCTCATCAAGTAAATCAAGTTCAAGTGGTAACATCCACTTCGCTTAGTATCAATGATGATACTAGTCAGTAGTCTCACTATTAGGAATCAAACCTTCGATCTGTTGTCTACTACGAGGAACCATCTTTTAATATATTGTGACCAGTAGTCTTTCACCTACTAGGAGCCATATTTTCCTCAACATTCATCACGCTTCGCATAACATAATCTCATATCGATAGCAACTTCATAAAAATCCTCTAATGAATTTCAAGAATTTTGAGTTTCAATTCTCAAACTTTGTAAAAGTTAGATAAAATCCACTCGCAAATATAGTTTCGAATTTGCGACAAATATTTGGAATCCAAGACCTAAAATATCAAAATTTCAACGCAATGCATATTTTAGAAACTTAGATGCCATATAAGTACCACAATTATGAAAAGATAATAAAAAATCAAAGACTTGGATTATCATGATTTAACATCTTTACCAAAGCATAATCGCTAAACTTTGGCAACATCTACTTTACAATATGTTTATTTATTTATTTATTCTCTTTTTAATTCCGTGATTTTTGCTCAATTATACATAACAACCATACATGCCTAGAGATCCAAGCTAGCAAAGTTAAGCACAAGAAACATAAATATATGCATGAGATATATCACATAATCTCACTACGCATACACGCATGCGACATGCTAAAATAGACTTAAAATTAAGAATATACTATATATAGATGTTCTTTATGTCGTTAATCTTCTTTATATATACACGACTCAAGAAATCATAATTATCTTCAGATCATCTACCCCACATTTCATAGCCATGTATTTATCAAAGAATTTAACATTGATAATGTCTCCAAGATAAAATCTATTGACGCAACTATGTCTCCTCCATGTGCACCTCCACAGGAAGACGGTATGAACAAGTTCACGATCACGCAACTATGTCTTCTATGTCACACTGCATGGCCTTATATACTTGGCCAAACATAATTCATTTATTGGCCACATAAGTAAGATTAAAAGCCTTTGTAACTCATGAAATAATCATAACCATTCCCAATAATGCTAAATAATAAAGTATATTATATACACCATAAACACATTTGAATTAATAATATTCATTATTGCATTTGTAACTCATTTCATAATTTACATGTAAATAAATATATATAGCCATAAATTGTAATATAATAACAATACTATAATGTACATTTTATTTTATTAAAATATTCCAATAGTATTGACCTTTTAAATGGATAAACATATTAGACGGCAATATTAGAATTTGCTAATCTACATGAATACTGTCACGTCAACTTTCACCTGAATCTTGCGGCAGTGTTATCTTGGAGAAATCGGAGCATATATATTCAAAGCGAACTTCATTTCTTGGTAGGTACATTGTGTGCAGAATTGCATGCCACTAAATAATCCTTCCTACCAAAAGGATTGTACCCATCTTGATCAACAAAATCGCTCATTTATTCAAATAATAAAGACGCTGTATAGCTTTTTTGTACTCTCATTTGTTGCGAAAAAGATCATGTTTTGTCATTAATGTATTTTTTAGCGACAATGAAAGGGCGTCGAGAAACATACAGTTGTATCTGAAGCAGGGAGAATAATTATATTTTAGCATGTACAAATATCGAGCATTAAGATTTCTCGGCTCTATACACTGTTCTGTGTGGTTTTAATATCTCTGCACGCTTAACCCAGTTGAGCATAGTAAATTCGAATGAGTGATCTCGAATGCAGATGAACGGGAGTGCGGGTAGATGACCAAGGACAGGGAATAACATTACCCTTCTGAAAATGCAGATCAAGCACTTGGACTTTTTATGTTGGTCCCGGAATTGAAATTCTAAGTGGGTGACCGAGGTAGGGTTATCAAGGGTGAAAGGATGTGTAGGCGGTTAGGACCTACTCTTGTTGAGTTCAGGTCCACTAGAAATTGTTCCTTGTCTCCAAGCTCATGCAGATTTTCTCTCGTCCAATGTCCCGATGTGGGAGTAAACGGAACACGAGAGAAGAAAGTCTGAAAACAAGGAACCAAAGGAGAACAAAGTTGAGACGTTGTCAACGATAGCGTTTTATTTAAGGAACTTGTAATTGCCTACTTGACCATAGTTCTGCACATAAGATAAATAGAATTAGCTGTTAAGATTGCAAAACAGGGAGTTCTTCCTTTTATACCTTTTAAGTTTGTTTTTCTAACCCACAAAGTCCCTCTTCCCTTTTTCGTACTTAATAAGTAATTATAATAAAATTCTGCGTCCTGTGAAACCTTCCGTTCATTTCTTTTATTTTTTTGAACAAAAAGCATCAAGCGTGTTAAAAAATGACTAAAGGACAAGGGGAAAGGATGGAAGATCACTTACAAAAAGAAACATATTCCAACCCCTAACAAAACACCAGGTTTCCTTTACCACCCTGACGCTTCCCTTCTCACGACCCTCCGGTTTAGCAGAAAAGTCTGCCCTTCTCACGACCCTGCCGTTCATTCTTTTCCAGCCTCCACGCGCGCATACAACTGGTCGCCACTCCACCCTCACCTCGGCAACTGGGTCTCATTGCTCTGGCCCAGAATACAATTACTCCGGCATGGGCCTCCCTTCACTTCTTCTTCAGCCCCCTCCTCAAAGAATATAAGGTTTTTCACAAGGCTAATCTTGATTGGCCATCCAAGCACAACTTCCTTCGTTTAAAAGAATACTGTTCATATAAAAAGTTTCAAATTCAGAATTTTTCTCCGCGCGAAATTTTTGTGAGAACTAAAATCATAGGCATGGAGATTCAAGGCGAGACTGGCTACCCAAGAGCATCCATCCACTAACTAGTTACTGTTACAAATAATATAAAGAAATATAACCAACATTTATTGAAAAAAGAAACCTAAAGATTTGGGACTAGAGGTAATCATTGCATAAGTTTCTTTAGCTTGAGTTGGATCAATAACACGGAATGTACTTGTACTATCACCATCTTCGAATAAGTTTCATCTACACTAGCATCATGAATAACGCATAGTAAAACAATGCCTAATACGCCAGAGACCCCCATCGAAGAAAAGGGGTTCAATGTCCAATTACGTACTAAACCCTTGAAAAAAGAGGATGAGTTGAAGTATAACTGCTATTGCATAACTAAGCGCATAAACCCAACTAGGCAGACCTAGTGGATAAATCAGAAATAGAAAAACAAAAACAAAAACAATAATTGGTCTAAAGGAATATTTTTCATGTAAGTTCGAATTGCCGTATGATGACACATTCTTGGTGCTATTGATTAGCGCAAAACTTGTACCACTAAATCCTGTTGTATGTATATGATGATGTTTATAATCTAGTAAAGTGTATTTGTGTTCCTAATTATCTAAAAAGGCTGATTTTGAAAACTCCTATTTAAGAGTTTTGGGTTTTCAGTTTTAATTTTTATTTTATGACCACCACCACCACCCTCTTTCCACTGCCGGCAGCCACCGGCCACCGCCACTGCCCACCACCGGCACCACCGGCGACAGGCAGCTATAGGCGACCTGCAGCCACCACCACTGGCCGGCCACCGCCGCGCCGCACTACCATTACCGCAAACCACTATCAAAGAAAAAATTCAAAATAAAAACTGGATAATCAAACACTCAAAAATAAAAAAACTCAAAAGTAAAAATTAGGTAACCAAACACGTATTTGTTTTTGTAAAAAATAAAAATTAAATTAGTTTTTTTTTTTAAATAGAAATAATACTAGAAGTGATTTCAAATTCTACCTATATTTGAATATCTTTAAATAATCAATGAAAAGTCCTTGCTAACCTTTTTTTTTGGGGCCAAACGATACTGAGGACAAAAAGAATAAAACCTTTATCTAAAATCTAAATCCCTCACTCCATAGAAGGTCAACCAACTATTGAGGAGGCGCATGGTCCATTAATGTTGCCTTCGCAAACCCTTCTCCAGCAAATACAGTTAGAGCGTAAGATACTCCATTATTTTTGCGACCACCCAATTTGAGGGCCCAAGTTGGTCCAACTTTTGAAACTTTTACAACGCTTTTCCTTTTTGTCCAATTTGAAGCACTTTTCAGGTCACTTGTCACGAAAGTTCTCCAAAAAAGTGTCGCTGGAGCTATATAAATGGCTGCCAGAAACATGGTTATACAACTTTTCCAATTTGCCAAGAGAGGATTTTTGGTCCTGGAGCTATATAAATGGCTGCCAGAAACATGGTTCTACTACTTGTTTGTTCTTAATTTGCACACAAGAAAGTTATTACCCAATTCAAAGGTCATAAGCTCATAATCGTCATGGCCAAGCTTACCTTGATCTTACGGCCTACAAGTTGATAACAGCTATATGCCCATTCGCAATATTCATAAAGTAGAGCAGATAGGAAGTGAACAGATAATACTTTTTTGGGCTAATTACATCTATGTCCTTGAAATTTATGGGTAATTACAGTCAATGACACAAAGTTTCAAAATGTAACATTCCGTGACCAAACATGTTTCAAATGTATCAGCCGTGTCCATCCGTTAGTGTTCCATCCAAAAAGTGTATTTTTTTGCTGATGTCATCAATACATATTTTTAAAATGATGATACTAACCCTTTTTAAATTAAGAATTCAAGCCTTAATTAAAGATTAGGGTTTTAAAACCCAAAATTAGGGTTTTGTTGAAACCCTAATTTGCAAATTAGGGTTTTTCCGAAACCCTAATTTTCAAATTAGGTCCAATCCCTCACCCCCGGCAGCCCCTTCCTTCCCCGCCGGCAGTCCCCTTCCCTCACCCCGACAGCCTCTTACCTCCCCGCCGACAGCCCCTTCCTTTACCCCGGTAGCCTTTTCCCTCCCCGCCGGCAGTCCCCTTCCCCGCCGACAGCCCCTTCCATCACCCCGGCAACCTCTTCACTCCTCGCCGGCAGTCCCCTTCCCCGCCGACAGCCCCTTCCCTCACCCCGGCAACCTCTTCCCTCCCCGCCGGCAGTCCCCTTCCCCGCCGACAGCCCCTTCCCTCACCCTGGCAGCCCCCTTCTCCTCCGGCAGTCCCTTCTGTTATTCTCCGAACAAAGCAGATCCACCACCGGCGACGTCGCCATCGCTCTTTCCCTCCATCTCTTCTCTTCTCCCCCGCAGCAGGGGTGTGGCGATTGGGGGCTGTCCTTGACCCCGTTCCGTTCACGCAGAAGTGACAGAAATGGGGTTGGGGGCGCGGGGGGGGGGGGGGGTGTGTGTGTGGGTGCTGGGTGTAGGGAGAGGAAGAATAATCAGTAATTAAGTGGGTAATAAAGTCATTTTGTTAAAACCGTTAAAATTTTTAGGGTTCCGTTTGTCAACGGACATAAGTGTTACATTTTGAAACTTTGTGTCCTCGAGTGTAATTACCCCCAAACCTCAGGGACATAGGTGTAATTAGCCCTACTTTTTTACTAACAAAAGTATATATATCTGAATATATATCTCCAAATTTGATGAAATTTTACCTTTCCACCCTTAATAACATATTTAGCTTCCATCTTTTAATTTCCGCGCACTTGCGGGGATTGATTGCAATTGTTATTGAAGTATCAGCAAATATAGTTGTCACTACGGAATTATAGCAACAAGACTTTCATCTCTGTAAAAGAAGGTTGGAGGAGTTGCTCCAACCAGGGTCGTCATTTGCTTCATCTCATCAATTTTTTTCTAATTGATGTGTGATGGTTGACCACAGAAATAGGACATTGCAATCAAAATACTCCTCTCATCCTTGAAAAATGCTATGTTTAACAAAGTTCTTAGTATTTAGCTAATTAAGAACCTGAGGCGCGTGGATTTGGGAAATGGAAACTCATACTAATATCAAGCATTATTATGTCAAAAAGAAGAATATGGCGGACTTTTACGTACCGTGTATTCAAGTATGTGTGTCAAATTTAAATTAGAGCTAAACTTGACCACATATTCTAATTCGTCCCGGCTTCATCACTGCCAACAAATTCTAGGTCATCAATCGCATTAGCCCAGAGAAAGTAAGATAATTTTGCTTAGCTAAAGGAATGCGATCCAAACCTGGTAGGTGGCTGCTATTCCGGTTGGAGGAATTTTTCTCTTACCTCCTATATAGCGACAATCAATCGTCTCTGAATGTATCTAATGACTCTTATTTACTGACGCAAAGAAAATGCTGCTAATAACTATCGCTGAAAGTATTAGAAGAAAAGTCACTAATAACATTTAGCAATTATTAATTGTCAATATACACGGGATTGGAGGAAGATTCCTACAATTCAGGTAGGAGCTAAAGTTCATCAAGCCTGGTATACCCCTTCCCACCCGAAGAACGGACTTAGTTCCGGTTGTTGCGCAAGTTGAATGGATCGACGATACTCATCTCCATCCAAAATAAATAAATAAATTATTGCGATTCAAAAAAAGAAAAAAAAGCTGAAAAAGAGCTGATGTGCATAACGCAGACTTCTCTACTCCCAGAATCAAAGGGTAAAAAAAAACTAAACTTCCTCTCTTCCCACTTGCTAAATGTGATTAGGCTTCTTCCCCAAGCCCTTTTGACTTTTTTTTTTCCATTAGTTCACTTAATTGCTTTTAACCTTAGAACGTAATTAATTTTCCTTTTTCTTCTTGGGGAAAATATGCTTTACAACTTCATCCACTCCCCCCCCCCCGCCCGCGCGCGCGGTCACAATATATATACATGCCTCCTTTGTTGCCTTTCATCATCCTCACAACTCTCCTTTGGCTCATTCAACCTTTTTCTCCATCAATTTCTGTGTTGTTCAATGGCGTCTGGTTCTTGGTGTTTGTATTGTTATGTGTTTTCGAGTTGCAGATTCTTGTTGATGGGCAACCACAAGTACCTTGATACTTCATATACGGAGACTCGTTAGCCGATAATGGCAATAATAACGCTCTTCTATCTCTCGCCAAATCAAATTTCCCGCCATATGGTATTGATTTCGTTGATGGACCAACCGGAAGGTTTACTAATGGTCGAACAGCCTCAGACATTATAGGTCGTCCCTCATTTCCTTCACTTATCAAATATATCTATGTGCGCGCCTGCACGAGTATGTGTTTTGTCATATACTTTTTGGCATATAACAGTAAAACCTATGCTTTGCTTATAATGTGAAGCTAACGAATTTGCTCTGCACTCCCTTTGCAATCCACCATTTCTCTTGTCTGGCTTTAATTTGATGCTATATGAGAGTGTGCCATATCTAAACTTTCCCCTGCTCGTTGTCTGGCTTTGGTTTTGGTGGGGTCAAACAGGTTGATACGTACAAAAATTAGTAATGTTCTTGTCCAACATTTTGTAATTTTAACCTTCGAAAAAGTTGAATTCTTGGGGTTTACTCTTTTGATTTTCTGAGGCGAGTAGGACGTCTGTTGGGATAACAAAAATAGCAAATTGGCCTAAGTTTTTACATACGCTTACATGACTGTCATGCTGATATATAGAATACTGTATCCTACAGGTGAACTTCTTGGCTTTACAGATTTCATTTCACCCTTTGCAACTGCAAGGGGCCTGGATATCCTCAGAGGCGTGAATTATGCATCTTGTGGAGGTGGTATTCGCGCTGAAACTGGACGAAATGTGGTAAATATTTGCGAACGCTTGTTTGTAGGGTTTAGGGTGTAAGTGCTTGTAACATATTTGCGCACCTATTAAGTCTACTTTCAGGAAAACGTGTTTCTCAAGTAGTTAAACATCATCAAGACGTTAGTTGGAACATATTGAGAGCATAGTACACTCTAAATCCATTGCACAGGCAGAGGGTAGCAATCGGCTTTGTTACAGCACCCGCCACTTATGCAACATAGATGGAGATGTTTTGTTCAGAAAGCTAATGCTTCAAATGTTCGCAGGAAGTGGTCAAAAGTGTACAACCGAAGGGGTTGGAGCAAAACATCCTCCTCGCCCCTCTAAAGCAACGTAAATTGTCGCTGATGCTCATCAGCGACAATTTTACCAACAATTTTGTTGACAAAGTTCTATCTAATATTGCAACTATCGGCAAGTGTTGCAAAAGTGTCACTAAAAATTTTGGCAAAAAAAATTAAGTGAACTACAAATTTTTTATGCATTAGTATTGCAAATTTACAAGAACTTAGCCACTCCACAAAAACTAGTCAAAACCTATAAAAAGTCGTGTACGTACATATTCGTGAGCAAAAATTTTAACCACTGAAGCATATAAGGTTGAGAGAGGGACTCGATATGGAATTAGAGTCGTGTTTTACAAGGTCTTGTATTCAAACCTCGGAGCTTGGATTCCATAATGGTATGAATGAAATCAAAAATACCTATTAAAATGTCTTTGGAAATCAGAGTAAAGCAACTGAAAATGAGATTTGCTTATAGATACAAGAAATCAATATTAGAATACCGGCCGTAATTATCGTGTTTCTTTCTGTTTATTATGTAGATTGAGTTGAATATCAACAGTTAAGAGCTTTTCTTCTTTTCTTACAGGGTGGTCGAATCAGCTTTGATTTGTAGTTACTTCATCACGGAATCACCGTCTCGAGAATCACTGCGCTGCAAAGGAATGTAACGTTTACAAGGGAGTACCTAAGCAAGTGCATTTATACGGTTGGAATGGGTAGTAACGATTACATAAACAACTACTTCATGCCACAATCATACCCTACAAGTCGCCGATTCACACCAGACCAATATGCAGCAGTTCTTATTCAACAATACTCTCAGCAGCTGCGTGTCAATTTACATCTCTGTCTTGATTTTATGTTCCTATTTTATATTGGTTCAATTGTATGAAAATCAGGCAAACTCCAATGGTATCCGCAATTCAAATTAAGGGTTTATAGTCTTAATAATTACTTTTAGATGCAAAGTGATGCTTAAATTTGATAAATATGTCAGAAAGCTGAATCTAGTGGCTATCGGCAAAACATTTGTATCAAAAGTTAAAATTTTTTGTGAACAAGATCTCAGTGCATTGAAAGATAGACAAGGGTGTAAGGAACTACTACGAAAGGGGATAAGTCTAGCATGCTTTTGGCAACAAACATTAGCATATTATATGCACTTGATCCATTCTAACAGTATGCTTGTGAAAAGGGCTTGCAGAGCTTTAATTGTTATGCATTCTTTCTTGATACTAGACATTATACAACTATGGAGCACGGAAGGTGGTCATCTTTGGACTTGGCCTAATAGGTTGCACCCCGGTCGAGCTGGCTACATTTGGCACGAATGGAACTGCATGCGTGGATATGATTAACAATGCAGTCCAACTTTTCAATAATAGGCTCGACCCTCTTGTAGATGACTTCAACAGAAATCTAGGCGGCGCACGATTCACCTACATAAACATTACTGGCATTTCTGCTGGAGATCCTTCATCAGTGGGTAAGTCATAACAACTAACTGCATAACGTGGCTGTCATCAATTTTTGAAAATCTAGGTAGCACATCCTGAATCAACGTTTCGTCTGGGTGTTTTGAGCGGGGATGCTGACGATTTGCCACACTAGTGAACTGTTGAACTACATGCTAGCTTTCATAGAGTTGTTTTGTTACAGATTACAGTAAAAGACGTTCTTAGATAAATTACTATCAGCACAAATCAAAAGCTTGAATTTTATGCGTCGCATTTAACATATGAATTTTTTTTGGGTGCAATTTAACATATGCGATATAACTCAAATATAACTTCCAATAATTGAGGAATACCTGGCAATCCTAGTCAAACTGGGAGATCAATAAATTATCTTATCAGAGATTGTGACATGATCCTCGAGAATCCTAACGCGATCTTAACCGTCTGGCCCAAAGCCCAGTCCTACTAGGAGTCTTCTCATACAGCTATATAAAAGGGTCTACCCGGTATGGGACAACTACACAATTCATACTTTTTCAGAGTTACTATTTTGTAACTGCGCTCTGACTTAAACATAGGAGAGTTCTCTGCCGGGAGCCCCACTCGGTGGTCACTCGTTTTTTGTCTTGCAGGTCATCGGTCCAGGCTCGGGTTCCGCAATGTACGCGGTGCATGTTTTTAGCAGTAACAGATTGGCGTCATCCGTGGGACCCGCCGGCCTAGCCGTTTGACCTCAAGAAAATTCAACAGTTTATCCCAAATTGCCGGCGACAATGTGTCGGAACCACCGACAGAATCGCCGCCGCCATAAATTTCCAGATTGAATTATCGTCAGTTGCAAAATATACAAACAAACGTTGTTTGAAGAAATTCAGAACTAGCAAGGTGCCACGAGCCACCGACGGCACCTCCGAGGAAAAAAAGTCCAGTAAAAGGAAAAGGAGCACCAGTAGTAGAGCCACCACAAGGCGCAACTACCGGCGCCACCACTTCAATCTCCGGCGTCACGAACCGTCAGCATGAAGTTGCCGGAGCCAATACAACAATCACATTAATAATAAAAAGAGAAGAAGTAGTAACGGCGCCGCCACGCAGGGTCCAAGCCCAAACGGACCACCACCGCCACGCTTGGTCCAAGCCCAAACGGACCACTGCCGCCTCTTTCCATCAACACCCTCAACGTTACACAGGGCACCGTCACCAAGCCCATCTCACACAGACCGCCGCGTCGACGTCAATTTCTTCTGAGAGCAGTCATCATGACGCCAATACCTCCGGCCGCTAACATCCTGATCGGAAAGCATGGCTGACAAAGACGAAAACCTGCAATTGAAGTACAACTACGGGAGCAACGTTCAAAAAAGAGAACAAAGGTCGCGGCTGCTGTGCACCGGTGCCACACCATCACGGCCTCGCCACGCCATCCACCATGATCAGTAGTGGCGACGCCTCTAGGCGACTGCCACACCAGCCGATGCCATTGGTGCCATCGCAAGCGCCAATCGGCACAATTGCCAGAATCAAAAGACGCCATCGTCATCGCTGCCGGCAAGGGCACAGATGCCACACACGGCTAATAATGGCGCCACCTCGGCCACCCTTGCTCAAGATCCGCAACCAACAATGATGGCCCACCCTATCGTCCAGCATAGCGACACGATCAGACACACGCCGTCGCCTCATCTCTTTTGTCCGAGATCTCTCCATCAGCCACTGTTGCGGTGCCACCTCTATCAGCCTCCGCCATGGTACAGACAGGAAGCCCACCGCAGACAGCCATCATTGGTGGCCACCGCGATGTCACCGCCGACAGCCATCTTCCTCGACATCGCGCCATCCACCGCAATCAGACGGAGAGGACGCCGCTTCGCCACCAGTTCCTCTGAAGTTGCGTTTCGACTATTGCATCTTCCAAGCCTCAGTGTCACCGCCGGTAAGAGCTGCCTTCCTCACCATGGCACCGCCGCCTTCTGGTGGTCCGATCTATATCCAGGAGTGGCTGCCCTTTGGTCAAGTGGAAAAAGGGACAGATTCATTAAAGTGGAATCTTTCCTTTTTAAAAAATTATGCACTCACCCCTTAATTATGCATATTCATATTTTAAACCCTTTGTGTCTTCATTATTCAACATATGCCACATTCTTTAAAAATCATTAACTTTTTTGCCTATAAAGAATGCATATTTATATTTCAGACACAAAGAGTTTCAGTTATTCCACTTAGGCCCCACACATTTTGAAGCATTAAGCTTTCAACCTCTTAAAGGCCTATTTGGATTTAAGACCGCATAATGTCTCTTATTTAAAATATGCCGCACAAAGTTTTTAATAACGACGTATGTTTTATCGCATATTTATCGCTAAAAAATTAAGCGACTACAATTTTGGGCGCTAGCAAGCCTTCCAAAGGCTGCATTCTGTGCACTTTCAATGCCTAGACCTATTTAATTTTTGTCTAGCATTATGTAGTTATGTCCGTTAGCACAAGCACGTCAAAAGTTGAGGCTCACCTGCAACACGCGGGGCAGCACACCCCTGTCGGCTAACCGACAAGACCCTAATGGGGTCACGGTGTCTAAACATCGCTCTTAAATTCTGTGTTAAAAACGTAGTTATATTTTTATATGCTTTATCACTGCAGAGGCTGTTTTTTCAGTCACGTACTTTTATTTCTTGCAAGGGTTTAAACCATGCCTGCGAACATCAACGGTGGCGTATAAATCACTTCATAAGCAAGGAACAAATTCATAGCACCCTGCGACTTGAAGTCGCGTTTAGGGTTTTTTGCTGCAGTATCCTACCGTCTCGGCCTTATATATCGTCTCATGGTCATACAGTGACCTCTATCTATGGCGTATTCACATCGCTGCTCGTTGAGAAGCTAGTTCAACAATGATGGAAGCACACATGCTGCCACCGTATCTAGTGAATCGCCAGCTATGCCTGACGGACTTCGTATCCTCTAGTTTTATATGCTCGTCCAATCTATATCAAATGGATTATGGTCTTCTCTATTGCTCCCACAGGTCTTCTTGTGACCGGGCCCTACATGTAGGCTGAAAAGCCATCTTTATATATCCACGCCTTCTCAAAGGCCGGGGGGCTTTATATTTCATGAGATCATTCTTATACAGGCTTAATGCCTTGTGTCTTATCAGACAGGGAGGTTCGCCACAGCGACCATATTATGGGCTCCATGACCCGCGCCTTCTTATTTGGCACCGCGGCAATAAGGACGAGAAACCCCTGAGGGCACATACGACGAGAATTCTAAGTTCCATCAAACCCCCAAGGGAGCGTCCAATGAGAACTCTAAAGTTCCGTCAAACCCCCAAGGGAGCGTCCAACGAGGACTCTAAAGTTTTGTTAAACCCCTGAGGGCGTGTAAGACGAGAACTCTTAAATTTCGTCAAACCCTCGAGGGTAATTGCATGAGCTCCAGCTCCATCCGCCCCCGAGGGCGTATACGACGAGAATTCTTAAATTCCGTCAAACCCTCGAGGGTAATTGCATGAGCTCCGGCTCCATCTGTCCCCGAGGGCTTGTAAGATGAGAATTCTTAAATTCTGTCAAACCCTCGAGGGTAATTGCATGAGCTCCGGCTCCATCGGCCCTCGAGGGCGTGTACGATGAGAATTCTTAAATTCCGTCAAACCCTCGAGGGTAATTACGTGAGCTCCGTGGTCTACCAGCCCTCCAGGGCAGTCCCTCGAGGGACGAACAGCCCCGAGGGTGATAGGATAGAGCTCGAGTTCTATCCAAACGGTTTAGCTACAGTTCTAACCCGTGAAACGACAAAGGACTATAGGACTTCATCCCCCCACCATTCTTTGTCAATTCAAAACCTAACCAAGCGTGAGTGCGAGGTTTCTTTGCCAGCTCTTAGCTGATGATAAGAGTTCACGACAAAGTAAAACGCAAGCATGATGTGGTCAGCTCGAGCTCAAGAACACACACTTGCACAAAATGAACACCCTTCAAATGAGAGGTGACCCCTCGAGGGGACATTCAAACACTTAGCACATGCAACAACTTGCATGCACAGCTTTGTGTTCTCTCCCGAGAGAGGCTACCATGGGGCACAGCCTCTAAAGGATCTCGAGATCCCATGATTCGTCTTTCTAAAGATGATTCCGAATAGCCTACTCAGGCGACATTCTAAGACTTAGCTCTCAAGAGCTAGGGTTCTAGTGCCCTACTTGACCAAAGTTCTAAGTCTTAAGCTCCCGCTTAGGTCAGAGCACAAGGAAGAGAGAAATATTGTTACCCCTACAAGTGGATTATAATCACTTACAAATCTGAGGCGTGTCTAGAGACACAAGGTATAAACTTCCTCAGCCAAATATTTTAGCTAAGGAAGTGGGGGGCTTATGATATAACTCAAATATAACTTCCAATAATTGGAGAATACCTGGCAATCCTAGTCAAACTGGGAGATCAATAAATTATGGGCTAATTACACATATATCCATGAGATTATGGGGTAATTACAGTCAAGGACACAAGGTTTCAAAATGTAACATTCTGTGACCAAACACTTTTAAAATGTATCACCCGTGTCCATCCGTTAGGGTTCCGTCCAAAAAGTACACTTTTTTATGATGTCATCAATAAGTATTTTTAAAATGACAATACTACCCCTTATACTGTATATACTGAATATATTTAAAAATTTTAAATTAAGATTTCAAAGTTTAATTTAAGGATTAGGGTTTGAAAACCCTAAAATTATTGATTTCTTCCCTAGCAGTCTATTTCATCAATCTCAATCTGCAAATTTCTCACTGAAAAACCCTAATTTGCGAATTAGCCAACGCTGGTGTAAAGTCAACTATCACAGTATCGATGGCAAAATTTAAGGAATGACATTACCTCCATCATTGTTAACTAACTTTGCGGTGACGGGGAAGGGGAAGGGTGTCGCGGCGACGGGAAGGCGAAGGGGGAGGGTGGTCGCAGCGACGGGGAAGGGGAAGGGGAAGGGTGGTCGCGATGACGGGGAAGGGGAAGGTGGTCATGGCGATGGGGAAGGGGAAGGGTGTCGCGGCGACGGGAAGACAAAGGGGGAGGGTGGTGCGGCGACGGGGAAGGGGGCAGACGGGGAGACGAAGGGGTGTGGTGGTCGGGGGAGTTTGAAAGACAGAATTGGGTTGGGGGGATGGGGGGTTGGGTGGTGGGTGGGGGGGGTGGTGGTGGTTAGAGTAAACATTAAATTGTTTTTTTAAAAGATAAAGTAATGGCATGTGAAAGAAAATAACATTCTGATTTAAGGGTAACAATGTCATTTATGAAAACCGTTAGGTTTTTTAAAATTCCTTCTGGTCAATGGATATAAGTGTAATTTGTCCAAACTATTGTCCTTGGCTATAATTACTCCCAAACCTCAGGGACATAGGTGTAATTAGCCTATAAATTATCTTATCAAAGATTGTGACGTGATCCTCGAGGATCTTAACGGGATCCTAACACGTCTGGCCCAAAGTCCAGTCCTACTAGGAGTCTTCTCCTATAGCTATATAAATGGGTCTATCCCTCCAGGTATGGGACGACTACACAATTCATGCTTTTTCAGAGTTACTATTCTGCCGGAAACCCCACCCAGTGGCTAGTTTTTTGTCTTGCAGGTCATCGGTCCAGGCTCGGGTTCCGCAATGTACGCGGTGCATGTTTTTAGCAGCAACAATATGAAATGCCAACTCTATTTATATGCGGAGATAGTCCGTGTTGTACGACCTTCAAACAAATTGCGGGATGAATTATTTAGAAAAGGGCCTTGTATACACACACTACAACAAAACTAGGCTGTAAGGACGCTTCTTAGCGTCCTTACAAGTAACATATAGGGACGCTTTTGACATAAGGTCGCTTTGAATTGCGTCGTAACCCCGCCCCATTAGAGGCCGTCACAATAAGTTATGCGGACGCACATAAGTGCCTCAACAAGGGTAGGGCCTAACAAGACGCGAATACGCGTCCTATAAAGTGCTTAGCTACAAGACTCTAATATGTCCTATAGCGACGCTAATGAGCGCCCCAATAACTCTGTTGGAACGCTTATTAGCGTCCTATAAAGTGCTCAACCAAAAGACTTAATATTCCCTATAGTGATGCTTAAGTGTGTTCTAATAAGTTTTTTGGGACGCTTCTTAGTGTTGTAACATGTTCCCATTTTCATTTTACTACATTACAAATATTTATATACCGTAATACTTTCTTCACCGATTCCAATATGTACCACGTCAAAACATCAATGTAGCCCAATTTATTTCATACACATTGCATCATAAGAAGTAAAAAACCAAGTTGATTGAAGGATAACATTCAAAGTCTTCATATTATCCAAATGTCTCGAGTGAAGAATTACATTAAGGCCTTGTGACTAACACATTGAATCAGCCCAAAAACCTCTTGGGAATGGGTTTGTCCTGACATTTCCTAATACAAGGCAATCGAACCTTAATGGCATTATATAATCTGTATTGCTAAGGGAGGCAAAGATATCACATGCCATCCACAGTTGCAAAAGGAGATGCTTACTGAACTGGGAGCAGTGTGAAGTCACAAAACCACATGAATTCTAACACCGGCACATGAATACTTTTGGTGCATTCTTAGAAGCCCTTCACCGTTGATAGCCTCCATGCCCCTTCTTCAATCTGCAGACAGCCACACCAAGTAAAACAAACAGAAAGGAGCAAATGAATTCGACATTACCTAATTTTTAGCTCTATAGAAGAACTGGCAATCAATGGTAAATAGCCAACATGGACACTGTGGTAACTCAAGACCTCAGGATCTTTATTACTTACTCTTGGCTTCCCAGAAGATACTAAATACCCACTGCAACTATGCCAAGCCCGCCGAGAGACTACAATTTATTTGCCTCAAAGTGATCAGACCAAAGATGACGACTCGAGTATAAAGGTAACGCTTAATCAACAAACACTACATAAAGAAGAAATCTGCAGGAGTGTATACAGATTTTGTTAGGAATATAGGTTTTGCTCGCATAATATCTAATAAAACTGTAGTACTAATCACCTATAATGGAAGTAGGGACTACCTTCAAAATGGCCAACTGCTTTATACGAAAGGAGAAACAAAATTAGCAAAATCGAATGTAAGAAGTCAGTCCATTCCTTTACATTTTATTACATGTGTGCACCTCAAGTTTGATTAAAATCTAGAAATCCACCTACAAAAAAAAAAAAAAAAAAGAAACACGATTAGAAATTGAAAGAAAGAAACTAATCAACATTGAACTGCAACAAAAGTAATTTTGTTGTCAAACCTCACTAAGAATGGAACAACATCAGAAAGCAAGAGGAATGCATGCAAACCGAAGTATCCAAATAAGAAAACAATGGCGTGAAAGGCTCTAATCAGGTGTCTGGCGATGTAATCACGAAGCACCTTCAACTGGGTCTCGCAAACCCAATACAAACGCCAACAAGACTGATTGGATGCTGGCACTAAGACACAAACAAAAACTTGTAAAACAAGATGCAGTATGAGATAAACGTTATCCAGGAGAAAACTCTCTTTGCAAATGGAAGGCTGGGCAAGTCAGAGTATCAATAAGCCTCGTTGTTGAGTTCACCAAGGATTATATGCATAACCTCTTTCACTCATCTAATTGTCTCATCATCCTTGTCAAACCCTTACCTCAGAATCACTCAAAAACCATTGTGCTAATTTCAAATGAAAACTTTGAACCCAACAGGTTATCAATGGCAAGGTAATTAAAAAGAATAAAAAAAATCTTAAAGCAAGAATGGGGGCAAGTCAGCAAATAGCCTCAAAGTTTGAGTTCAAAAAAGGAGTTCACCCTTTCATACATCTAATTGAATCATCATGCTTGCCAATAGATTGAACAAAACAAAGCAAATAGTACCAAAATCCAAGGATTGTCATTTGTCTCCTACCGCAAAATGAGACATATGTGAATTTCTTCAAATCTAACAGTCCCATCATTCAAACACCTAAACCTTCCCAGTTGGTTTATTTCTGGAAACTTTTCTTGGCCTAGACTTGTTATCAATCCCAGAATTTGGCACTTCCTTTTCTAACAAGTGTAAGAAGTAAAAGTTTTCTAAGAAGAAGATACGAACCTATTCAACCTAACCTTCCTTCCTTCGCCATTATCCCCATTGGCCCATTACCACAATCCAGGCCACACCCACACCGTGGACACTCCTCAAATTACTGACCAAATATTTTGTCTACGCAATCCCAATGGAGAATTTGAGCTCGCCACTGTTTCGTCTTACCTCCATGATGTTCAACCATAGCAACATCACCTTAGTGGTGACGTCATTCAGTTTCTCCAGCTTGTCCCTGCATATCACCCCCTTTATGGTGGACTCATCGCTGAGTTCGTCATTATTCTTTAGTTTGAAGCCGCAACTCGCAAGTGCTGTTCTTATGCACCGAGAACTCGCCAGTGGCATGGTTCAAAATCGTAATTGGTCACGCCCTTCGGGAGGTTTCCGACGGGAAATTGTATTGCTGCAGAGCTTCATAGGTTGACGTTTGAGCACTGCCGGCGTCAAGGAGAAACAGGAGAGAGAGGCAGAAAATGAGTGTCCTCTATCACTAGATCTTCCCTCGTGGGGAATAATCTCAAACAATCAGCAACCAATTCGATTCCCCCAAATGCAAAATAAATCAAATAACTAGAAGTTATGATAGGGAAACAGAGGAGCAAGTTACCTTTAGATCTTCATCATCTTGGCCATGGATGTTGTAATGGATGGAAGACGAGTTGAGAGAGAGAGAGACTGAAACGGAAATGAAGTACCAAAGAGAAGTAGAAACCCAAAAGCAATGAGCTGAAACGGTGTAGCATTGAGAAACCCAATTGGTCGCTTTTTTCATCCTCTCTCTTTTTTGTTGCGCGCCACTAAAAATTTTGGGATCTTGTTAAGTTAAAACGCCGTCGTTTTGAGTATAGCGTCCTTACAGCTAACCAGAAAATGAGACGCTTGAGAGTTAGCGCCTCATATTCCACTTTTTAGGACGCTTTTATTAAAGCGTCCCTTCACAGGCATCCTTACAACCCAATTTTGTTGTAGTGACATGCTTTTCCAATACAACTTTCAACGCTAAAACTGAAATGCATAGGTACATATGTAGGCATATGTTTGAATGATGGATTAAGAGTCACCATTTTTACATTGCATCTTTTGATTATGACGTTTATAAGGATTGCGGGTATTACGGTCTTAAACACTCCATGCTGTATTGTTACAACCACCACGGGGCTATGTATTCCTAACCAAGCTCCGTGCAGCAATAGGAATGTGTACGCATTCTGGGACGCATTCCATCCTACTGAGATAAAAAATGTACTCGCCGCAACAAGAGCATACAATGCTTCATCTCCATCCAATGCTTATCCGGTTGATATCCGCACCTTGGCTCAGCTTCAGTGAAGGCATTAAGGATTCAAGTTTCATAAATGATGTGCTTTTTATGTTGTAATATAACTTGCACATCTGGGGTTGTATTAATAAAATGCGATATATGCGTTTATCGATGAAAGTATTCTCTCTGTATAATCCGATGTGTTCATTCCTTATTTCTTAGGACTAAAAGGGATGCACTGCGTGTTTAATTTTACGTAACAAGATCATTGTTATGGGTTACAAGTCGGAAGATAAACCTTGACTTTACAAAGCCATGGATCAATATTAACTTCCAAGGCTTTGACTATGTTACAGTTGGAACAATATAAGTACATATTAATCGCGTGTATCTCAAACTCACAAATACGCATACACACGCAAGAAAATTTGAAAAACAAATGTTATGTGGAACCTTCGAAAAAAGGACAGATTCGTTGTTTCTTCTACAACCAATAGTTACTGGCAAAAGAACTTTTAAGTGACAAACTTCATTAATACGGTATTGAGATGCAACCTCTTGCAAATATTGGTTGACTTGTATTCACAAAATCTATTCAACAAGACATTTTTGTATTCTGGGACGAGGATCCTTTGCAGCATCGCATCTTTATAATTCACCTCTCAAAGTCTAGTTCCCACAAAGAACGATAATTGGTCACTAAAGAAATCACAAACTTGCCCTTTTAAGACCAATCCAATTCTTTTGTAACACTTTTCTCCGACTGCAGCTCTGCAATTTCCATCAGAATCTTACGTTTGTGGAAAATTGACAAAGCTACAACGGATTAAGAAATAAATGTGAAATTCAATATTGTGCTCATTGAAGGACCGTTAAACCCTGTCAGTGTCACATGGTGAGTGCTCATTATTTGTTTAGTCCAGACAAATAATGAGAATGGAATTTGGAAATTGGGCAAGGTATTTAGTAACTAATTAACAGAAAAAACAAGCTTTTTCTTGCTTTTCTTTCCTCGGAGCCACACACAATTCGTGTGATTCAAGGAGATGCGAAGAAAGTGGACTTGGAAGAGTGGTTTTTATTGCTATATGTTTGCACACCACATGCTCCTTTTGCTATTTACTTCCTTTTCCCTTACTTGGGAACTTAGGCTTGACAACTTCTTTCCCCCATCTATATATATATATCTCTTCTTTTGCTTTTTCAAAATCCTCACACCTCCGCTCTAGATTCAAACAAACCTTTCCCATCAATTTTCTTCCACTACAACTTTCCCTTGATCAGTTGCTTTCTTTTTCAATGGCATGTAGAGTTAAGCCATGGTTCCTGTTGATTGCAATGTCATGTGCTTTAGACTTGCACGTTGTTGTTGATGGTGAACCACAAGTACCTTGTTACTTCATTTTTGGAGACTCGTTAGCTGATAATGGCAACAATAACCCACTTCTATCTTTTGCCAAATCAAACTACCCACCATATGGGATTGATTTCGTTGATGGACCTACCGGAAGGTTTACTAATGGTCGAACTGCATATGATATTATAGGTCCTCTTTTCTTACCAATTCCTCATCTCAAAACATACATGAATGTTGTCCTCTTGCTTTGCTTTCACTGTCCTTCTCATTTCGTGCAACTTTACTAGCTCAGAGTGCTATATGGGTGTTTATTGTGCATGGGACAAGTTATAGCAATAAGGATTAGCCACCTTCGAGTAGAAAATCTATTTATTGGTAAATCTGGAAACCTCACAAATTGGTATCTCCTGTTTCTAACCTTCAATCAATAGGTTAGGTAGCTTGAAAGGCAAGGCTCATGATTAATCCCAGTGTTTGAATTTGTTTACACTCTAAGAAACATGGATACGTCCTTGTAGCAGTGGATCGAATCAAACATATCAGAACTACAGCTGCATGATAGCGTGACTTATACTGTTCGCTAACTTAAGTAGCAATCTGGCATAAGTATTTGGAGTTGAGTTCACCAATTGCTAGGCATGATGCTGATGGAGTGCTGTATCTTGCAGGTGAACTTTTAGGTTTTACAAATCGTATTCCTCCCTTCGCAACTGCAAGGGACCAGGATATCCTCAGAGGCGTAAATTATGCATCTGGTGCAGCTGGTATACGCGACGAAACTGGACAACATGTGGTAAGTATACGAGCGTAGTCGTGTGGGGTTTTTTTTTTTTTTGTGTGTGAGCAATCGCGATATTTTTGCTGAATCATATATATGTGGGTGCATATTTTGTCTTTTGAGTAGCTAAACCATTAACGTGTTAAGTGTGTGTGATGTATACGTAACTAAAAATTAACGATGCTAGTCTATTGATGAATGTTACACTTGTGTTTGAAACAGTTGTTTTTAGATTTCACTTCTCACAAAAATAAAAACCAATCCTCTTTAGTTTTTTTACAAAAAGAGTAATGTGTTTGGTTAGGTGTTTTTGTTTTTGAGTTCCACTTTTACCATTTTCAGTTCTTACTTTTCTTCATTCAATAACTTCATACTAGTTTTCTTCTCCTGAACACCTCCGACCACGACCACATCAACACCACCACGACCACCATCAAACTAACAACACTGTTCCCATTTAATATTTCCCCCTCCCTTCCTACCACTATGACCCGATCCACCGCCAAATCCGTTGTGGATGTCGAGAGCGGATGCGTGGTGATGATCGGTTCAGGAGCTGATGAGGGGGTTGGTGGTGGACGGATGTTGACAATAAATTGATGCGATGCAATTTGGTGGAGAGATGTGGTTGTTGACGGTGGCTGATGCGATATGTTGTGGTTGATGCGACGTGGTTGCTGTCGGTGGTGTAATTACAGGGAACTAGTTGTGGGTAGAAGTGTTGACGGCGGTCCGATTGGTTGTTGAAGGCCATGCGATGGTGACGGTGCAACAGATTTGGGAGCGGCGATGGGGGTGAGGGTGAGGCCACGAGGCACATCTGTAGGCGACAATGGCGGGATTGTGGCAGTGGTGTAATAGATATGCGGGTGACAAAAGCGGTAGGGTAGTGACGGTAGGGCATATTTGTGGTGGCGCGCTAGTGGGTTGGCAACAATGGTTGTTTGCTAGTGGTGGTCGTTGGGGCTTAGAGGATAACCGGTAGTGGTGGAAATGATGAAATGAGGAATGGAATTTGTCAAAATATGGATACCAAATTGCTTTTAATTAAGTACGTTAGATCTCAAAATAAACTAAAACTGAAAACTGAGAATTCCAAAATGGAGTTTTATAAAACGGCTCAAATTGCCAACTAGTTTAAAGAATTGACAAAAATCGGAAAAAAAAAAACTCTATTAAAAAAGCTAAAAGTCTTGTTGGAATCTACCATATGATCATTATGCACTCTTTTGGAAGACACTTATACGGCTACGTCTGAAAGTAAACTAACATCGTGTTCACCTAATAATGTAAGTCCTCAGTAAATGAGTTCAATTTTGTAGTCGTGTACAATCTTGGCTCTTCCTTTTTAGCATTTGTGAAAACTACAAAAAAGTTAAGGTGCTGCCAAAAGAAACACTTAAGGCCTCGTTTGACAAGATTTTTTTTTTTTTTTCAATTTTAAAAACTGGAAAATTAAACGCGTTTGGTAACCAGTTTTTTTTCTTCAGTTAAGAAAATCAGTTTTTAAACCAAGACTGTTTTTGAAAACTCCAAAAATAAGTTTCAGTTTTTTTTTGAGACCACCACCGTCACCACCCTCCCACGGCAGGCAGCCACCTTTGGCGTCCACCGTCGGCGACTACCGGCAGCTCGCGGCCACCTTCGGTGACTATCGGCGGCTGGCGACCACTGCCGGTGACTGCAGGCGGCCGACAACCACCGCCGGAGGCCTGCAGCGACTTCTGGCGACCACCAACGGTGATCACCGGCCACCTCCGGCTGCCGGCCACCGCCACGCCCCACCACCGCCACTTAAAATCACAACAAAAAAACTCAAAATAACAACTGGGTAATCAAATACCATAAAAAAAAAACTCAAAATAAAAACTGGGTTATCAAACACCCACTTGTTTTTGTAAAAAAAATATTAAACTGCTTTTTAGTTTTTTTTTTTTAGAAACTGAAAACCAAAACTTGAAGTATTGTCAAACAGAGCCAAGTTACGCCAATTCAAGAACTTGTTCGAAGATTTTTAGGTCTTAGGAAAGACTTAAAACCTACAAACACAAAAACCTACAGAAAGATACAAACCTACAAATAGGATAATTAAGAAACAAAAAACAAGATAAATACTTAAAAAGCAACCAACCAAAAGACACCAACAATATGTCCACCCCAACCCATATTCCAGACACGTGGCCCCGTCATGCTCTATTGTCTCGATCGTCGTGCTTCCACTCATGCACTAGAACTGTCACCTTTTCTGGCCAACTCACTGCTACAAAGCCCAAAAGGACATTTGGACACATAAGACAAACACCAACAGTAACCGCCACCTTTTTTCAGCCAACATACACCCGACAGGCTGACTTCCCTCACGATCAGAGCCCCAGAGGCCAAAACACCATTATTCAGAACCTATCAGACTCACAAACAACCACCGTTGACCAAATGTCGTCATCCAGCAGCTGTCAACCTCGCCTAACGCAAACAACCTACAAGCAGAGGATAGAAACGTCTCCATCGGCAATTGCATAAGACTAATCTTTCTAGATCTAATGGGAGGGGGAGGGGGAGGGGGAGGGGGAGGGGGAGGGGGATCAATCAATCAAATTGATTGATTCTTTTTAGACATTAAATTTTGTAGAACAAAGTTCAATATATGGTAAGTCCAATTATGGGAAATTCCCAACATCTCGTACCATTTCTTAGTGGTAAGACAGGAGCCAACCGCCCTAGATAGGATATGAGTAACTTTGACATAAAGCTCAAGCCATTGGGTCTCACGTCCATCGTTGTAAATATCTCAAGCTTCTTTTTTATCTTGAGAATCTAATACCTCATTCGTACAACTTAAAACTAATCGCCGTGACTCTGATCCGGTGTTTCGTGCGTGGAAGCCATTAGAGAAGTTTTACCGTGTTCTTTCTCGATGGTTAGTAACCACATCATATTGTTGCAGCATCTGTCTCTCTCTCGGTATCGCTTTCTCTTGCACAATCATATCCAAAACTCTCAACTGGTGCTTGCATATCAAAAACTCTCAGTTACAGATGAAAGGTATATCCATGAACATTAAGCCAAATTAATAAACATCTCAATCTTTATAGAGTACTCTCATTCCTGGCAACTTAAGGGAAATCCAGCCTTCAAAACAACAAGGAAGTATGCCTTACTAATGGTTTCGTGAGCTTGCCGCAGAAATCTAAGAAGCCCTCCGATGATTAGCGAGGTGGATCGATGACAGAAGAGGCTTCTTCTACATGCCTCCACTGAGTCCACCAGACGATCTAGGACTAGGCTAAATTACTAAAAGAATTACTAAAACGCGCTTAGCAGCCATGTTTTCTAAAGTCAATTGACTAGCGTTGGACAAGTTGTCTAAAGCCATTTATTTCCCACATCAAAGTATTACACCCTCGGTCCTAAAATAATCGCTCCATCTGAATTTTCATGCAATATCAAGGAAAAAGGTCATACTTTTATGTTTCCAGTATTACCCTTTGGTTTCATTTTCTTGTAATTACATTTTTGTTTCGATATTTGGTGGTTGTCTAACACCAAAATCATCATCATACGTGGTGTTAGGATGATGACGCGGTATTAGAGTACCAACTAATGATATGTTGTGGAACAGATATCCAGGTGGGGATTTAATTTTCACCATGTTTTATATGTGCGGAAATACAGAACCCATCTCTCTCCCTCTCTCATCTTTTGTGTGAAATTCGACATCCATTCTCTGCAATCTTTACGAGCAGATCCATGGAAGACCAAACCACCGCCCATTGTTGCTTCTGGTAACCACCACGGTTCTTGTAGCAACGACATCCATGCCACAGTCGCCCCTCCCTCCCTCCACCAACTGCCCCGCCCTTCTCCCTCATCCAACCACCCACTGTCGCATTGCTAACCACCACACCCCTATCTCACCCACCCATCCACTCCATCCCTCCACCACCCCGTCCTAACTCCCTGGCTGTCCCGCCGTTCCCCTTCCTTAAATTCCCTACTGCCGTGTCACAAACCACCACACCCCTATCTCACCCACCCCTTCCCTCCACCACACCAGCCACCTTGTCCCCTCCTCGGCAGCGTCATTCCCTCATCCTCACCCTCTACTTCTGAAATTTTAACAAAACTGGACATATGTTCTTATTGACATATTAACTGGGATGTAATCTTGGTAAACAATTACTTAATTTAACTGCTCCAATGCTTAACAAGATCGTTTAGTTGGCATGATTTAATTGATAGTCTAACACCACGTATGATGATGACATAGTTGTGCCTATTTGAACGCCGCAATAACGTCTCCTTATGACACCTCGATCTCCCCCGTGCCTCATTCAAGCGTTAGTCACGCCTAATTGAATGCCAGGTGTGACGATGCCTGGCCAATGCCTGAACGTCTAGTTGCTTGCTCATGTACGCCTATTCTAACGGCTAGGCCCAAGAACCATTGTGTATTCAGGGGTTGTTTGGCCAATCTGTTGAGTTTTTGGCAGCTGGTGGTTGTTATAGTGGCTTAAAGGTGGCCAGATCTGACAAGGGTTATTGGGTTTTCAGCAACAAGGGTAGCAGATTGGTGGAGGTGATGAAAGTGAAAACTGGAGGCGGTGATCAAATCAAGAGAGAATTCGAGGTTTTGTGTGCTCTTGCAGTGCCCCATAAAAATGATAATGTCGTCTTATTCACTTAGGCTGTGTTTGCGCGCTGGATAAGACCCCCGAATAGGATAAAAATAATCATATCCGACATTTGGACACGCACTTAGTCCCTGGATAAAATATCCTTTGGACTTGTTTTATGGAGTGGGATAATTCTGTACCTAGGGGGTGGTATAAAATTAGCCCCGATGAGTTTGGACTAAAATGAATGAGACCCACCCCACTTTTCTTGATGGTATACTATGGATTGGCCAGTTATTATAATCTTCTCATCATACAAAATAAATATGGAAATCCACGTATGGAAACGGTTGCTAATACCCCGTAAGGAAGGGACAAGAGAAAGATCTTGTTGTTTCTTCAACAATTTCCGATACCCAACGTGAGTTTTTCTATTTTGATTTGCTGGGCTAATTTGAGAGCCTAAGCCTAAGCATAAGGTGTCCGTGAAATCTGTTTGCATAAACAAAAGAAAAATCTTCTTTCCCTTTAACGTCATATATACATATACATTGTATACAATATTATGTATGTATATATATGTATGTATGTATATATATGTACGTATACATATGTATATGCACATATACATTATATACATACATATGTATATGTACGTACATACATACATACATATATATATATATATATATATATATATATATATATATATATATATATATATATATATATTACTTTGTAAATTCCTTATCTGGCTTATAATCCGGACTTGGTCCAAACGTTGGATAGGATTTCTTACTTATCCGGCCTTATCCGAATGTATAATTTGTCTGGCCTTATCCGCCCTTATCGGTTCCTATCGGGAACCCTTATCCTTATCGCCAAACACAGCCTTATAATTTATCCGAAATAGCCTTGAGTAAAACATTCAAACCAAACAATTTATTGCAACAGGCTAAAATTTTTAATTTGACCTCAAATTTGACTTCCACACCCCAAATCCCTAACTCAGTCATTTCTAAGTGCTGTTTGTGGTAGATTTCATTGTTCCTTGCAAAAGTTTTAGTGATTGGAGAATACAGCCAATTCCATCGCTGTAACCGCTATAGCAATCCCACCATCAACGTCACTACAACACCCCACCACCACTGCTACAATAGCTGTTATTCTAAGCAGTGGCGGAGCTAGGATTTCATCTCAGGAGGTGCTAAAAATATATTGAAGTCGCTAAATTTTTTTATAAGTAAAATAATATATATTACCTATCCTTATATACTTATATTTCCTATATATTCATTTTCTAAATTTCAACAACCCTAATTATGCCTGGAGGAGTGTAGACAAAACACCATAGCAAAACAATCTCACTCTTATTTCCCCTTTTCTAGTCCCCACAGACTGATTTTTCAGTACTTCGTCTTCTCCGTTGAGTCCAAAAGCCTCCAAAATAAATTTAAAAAGCTTTCATCAAACACCCTAGAGTAAATCAATATAGTCCCAATCATGGATGTTATTACGAAAGCAATTGGAAAAGTAACGTCGAAAACAAATTAGGAAAGCATCTCAATTAAAAATCTGAAAATGCTCAATCAATGCTCAATTAGGAAAGTAAATGACATTGGCAATCTGAAAATGCGTAACTAAACTTGAAAATAATGAATCTTTCACCTGTCGTCAATGCGTCATCGTCGGTAGAGGGTTGTTGGACAGTGGAGTCCTCGCCTTGCCGTCGCCACTCGCCGGTCAGTACGGCGGTCACTGCTTCATCTAATCGGTTGAAGGTTCCAGATCTAAAGAGTGGGAGAGTGGGAGTGCACTGTGGGTGAGAGACTTGGCCCTTGGGCGGCGTAGAGAGAGAGAGAGTGTCGCAGGCAGAGAGAGAGAGAGGTGAAATGGGAGATTTTTTTTCCAAAAGTTGAGGGGGTACATTGGCCCCCCCTCGTAAAAGCGTAGCTCCGCCCCTGATTCTAAGCCCCCGATAGATTCACGAAGAACGCTTCTCCATAAATCTATCCCGGTTGGTTGCCTATCAAGAACACTGTTTGTGATGTTTTGGCACTATGTGATAATTCTAAATTAAGTTTTGAAATTATTCTTCGATTGTAAATGGTGTAATAATTCGTGTAGTATGGAGATTGTGATGGTTGATAATTTTTCTTTGAGGGAGGATTCATATAAAATTTATTAATTACAGAGGTATCTAGGTTGGGTGGATGGTGAAGAGGAAGAGAAAACTGGGTGGATTTGGTTCCCCTGAGGTGGCGTTAAGCCATGGAAATGAAAAAAAAGAGCTAACGAATATAAACTTCATTAGGTAAAAGAAAAAATGATATGTGCAGCACCATCATTTACCTTTCTTTTGGACTAAGTGTAACTTTTCATACCTTGTGTAGCGGACTGTAACAATGTCAAATCTCATATGGCTTCAGTGCAATTAACCCTAAAATAATTGGAAGTTCCATGAAACTTTTGGCTCTTTAGATGACAAAGGCTCAAACATCCTTGGGAAGTTATGCATGTGTTTTACGCAAATGGTTGCCCTCGACACGTGCGCGCACACAGACACTTACAAAAACACACACGCGTGCATGAGCGAACACACGCAACCCCCAAACACCCAACAACCAATACACGCACGCAAATTGTACTTATTCAATTTTTTATAAATGCCATTAGGCTGCAAATTCAAACTTCCAAGTCATTATATCACATTTTGGCTAGTAAGAAGAACAGCTAGCAAGTTTACCTATCTTCGAGGTAGAGCCCAAGGAGTGGACAAATTCTTATCCCTACTTTCAACAGGCTTCTTTCCTTCTTTTTAGCCTGTTAATTTTGGCCTCACCATTTCAGAGAAGAGGAAATATCTTATCCGGCGGAGGGTTTCGCTTTTTGATTTTGATATACGATAAAGTAGCACAGTGCGGTGCAAAAATAAGCGCTGGTACACTAACCGCGCTGTGCTGCTTTAATTTTTGCTACTCTTTAAATACTGTTGAGTACCAACCGTCAAGTTAATAACGCTACTAAGAGACTTTTTGCTTTGCTTACAGGGTGGTCGAATCAACTTGGACTTGCAGTTACTTAATCACGGAATCACTATCCCAAGGATTTTCTTATTGCAAAAGAACGTAACGTTTACCAAAGAGTACCTGAGCAAGTGTATTTACGCAGTTGGGATGGGTAGTAACGATTATATTAACAACTACTTTATGCCAAAATTATACATAACCAGTCGCTTATTTACCCCTGACCAGTATGCAACGACCCTTATTCAACAATATACATCTCAGCTTCATGTCAGTATTGCATTCTGCTTTCATGGTATGGTTTTTATTTTCATTTGATTAATTGCACAAAATACCCCTAAGGTTTGCACCCGAAAGCAGTTAAGCCCAAGTCTTTCTCAAGTTACTCTCTAAGCCCCCAATTGTTTGCTCGAAATTCAATTAAGACTTTATGGCTTCAGTTCTTGACTTTCAGTGGCACAGTGATGCTAAAAGTTTATTAAAAATGACAAGAACTAGATTTAGCGACCATAGGCATGATTTTCTGCTTTTTTTTGGGTGCATTTGACTATTTGTGCTAAGGTCTCTATTTTATTTACCAAGATATGCTGGGTTTTAGATCTTGAGAAAGCATTAGGTCAAGGATGCTTTTGGTAACAAAAAATAGCATATCTTGTGCAATTGGTCCATTTCGGTATTATACTTGGGAAAACGTTTATAGACGCTCTAATTGCCAGAAGTTCCTTCTGAAATCAGACTTTATACAACTATGGAGCGCGAAAGGTTGCTACATTTGGACTTGGCCAAATTGGCTGCACTCCAGCCGAGTTGGGTAAGTATGATACGAACGGATCTGCATGCGTGGATACAATTAACGACGCAGTTCGATTGTTCAACAATAGGCTCAAGCCTCTCGTAGATGACTTCAACAAAAATTTCTCTGGTGCGAAATTTACCTTGATAAACATTACGAACATTTCCGGAGGAGATCCCTCGTCGGCTGGTAAATTACAACTTCTTTCTGCAAATACAATTTTGTAGTTACTTTCTATCGTATGGCTAACACATCTGTGGCCGTACGTGATAGCAGAATGCAAACTTTGATAGGTAGTTCAAGCACTACTTCAGATTACTTGCCACATTTTGGAGGTGGACGGTATATCTGCTAAGAGTGTAGAAAACTGATTGAACTACATGACACATTTTGCTATATTCATGATGGACAACCCAGTTTATAGATTTTCCTATCTCTTCGGTGTTTGACGTAAAGTGGTTGCCTCGTGTTTGTGTATTTTGGAGTGGGTGTTTTTGATTTTGCACGTTTATATGTGCTCTTGTTTACATGTGTGTGTGTGTTCTTACACGTAAAACAACATAGGCAATAAGTTGAACCATTTCAATAGTTTCAACTTTGTGCACCAAAATTGACATTTTACAAACTTGAAAAATACACTTAGGCTTATCTTGATGTCATCCATTTTGTACGACCTCAGATAGATCGGATATATATTTAGGTCTATTAAAGAATACATACGTAAGTTATCTACAAACCCATTACAAACACCCCACCCACTCACCCCCCTCTTTTGCTTCAAAATTGACGTTCACAAAGTGGCACAACATTCTTAATAAAACTAGCTAATATACCCGTGCAAATGCACGAGATATTATGCAATTTGGTTCTATTGAAAATCGTCGTCTTGTATCTTTAGAAGTGCTTCACTATACGTGTTTCTTTATTTGATTTATAAAGTATAATTTTACTAGTGTTCATTATTATTAAGGTTATTCATACATAATTAGTAAAAGTTGTCATTAAAAAATTGTTCAGTTGCCATTTGAGTTTGGACCAATGGGCACTTCTTGATTATTGTACACAGATATAAAAACATGGTAAAGAGAAAAGCCCTATTTTGTGAAAATTGTAAGAGTTCCAAGTTAGAGGATAGGGTTTACACGACTTTGAAGTTAAGTCAAGAAATTATATATAGAATAACTATTGTTTAATTAGGTTCTTTGCTTCTATTTCGATCATGATTAGTCTCCAGCTGCTGCACTACCATCACCTTAGTCTTACTATTCCCTTTAAAATACCAGTCATCATTGCCGACATTTTCTGTCGAGTTGCCACCGTTATCACCATATTAGAATTATTATGGCCACCAACACTGTCACTATATTTTTGCTAAAAAGCTACCACACTATCAACCACAACCACCACTACCATCATTGCTACTAGAATGATTGGTCATTGGTTGATGCACCATTACTGCCATCTTTACTCTCACCATTACCTACCGGTCGCTACCATATCTGCCTTCATCGTCTTGCTAGCATCAGTACCATAACTACAACCATGGAGCGTCCACGTCACCACCACCACATTGGTACGACCTATAGTGTATATATTACAAAATTAAAGTAAAAGTTGTCTTAAACCTCATATACCTTTCCATTTTTCTTCCAATCATCTCCAATTCCTTCTTTTAATTTTATTTAAAAAAAATTTGGTTCCATACTGACAATAACATGTTAGACTTTGTGCATACAACTAAAAACTTAGGATAAAACTTACAAAAATGTAATATTCCCTCCAATTTCATTTTCATGTTAGTGTACTTCGTGAAATTAACTATATCTTTTTTCCCAATGTGATAATGTATTACTTTTGTTGCTCTTCCATTTTGGGAGGTATGAAGTTTAACATTTTCGCGAAAAATAGTTTGCTTTTGAATCCAAGAAAATTATAGTTTCATGCTAATTCAATTTTCTATCTAAATGTTAATGAGATAATTCATGCTATGTAATAGATGCTACACAAACAAACTAATTTTGACCAAAATTGTGAGGAAATTGGAAGTGTATGCTTCTAAGGTCGCATTTCTCTCATTGACTCAAATTCCCTTTAACAAATGTTAGGGCTAATCTCCTTTTTGTTTATATATTTGATATGCCAACATGATAGCATATATGCACGAGACATCTAAGGTTAATTATTTCAATTTTTTTCTTTTTTTTACTTTTTGGCCCATATTTGTTACTAAAAAAGATAGTGCAGTGATGAAAGGAATATTTCAACATAAACATTGAAATATTCTAAGTACCTAACCATATGGATAAATCAAAATTTTCAAACTGTTGTTGTTAATATGTTATATTTCATGTAAGTCGAGTGCATGCATTGACAACAACATATAGACATAGGGTGAGAAAGAGTGTGTGAGAATAAGGAAGTGAGAAGGAGGAAGATAGGTACATTGTACAATATGACTTAAATGTGAGAGTAATAAGATAATAAGATGTCTAAACTCAAGGTATAATAAATGGATCAAATTCAAGGTTTATATCATTATTATCTTAAGTTTAGATTCAATGTAATCTTAGAGCTAACCAAAGAGCTGAGAATTCCAGTGAATGACTTGACTTTTATATAGTTATATAGTTTTGTTGCTAAAAAAGATAGTGCAGTGATGAAAGGAAATATTTCAACATAAACATTGAAATATTCTAAGTACCTAACCATATGGATAAAGCAAAATTTTCAAATTGTTGTTGTTAATATATTATATTTCATGTAAGTCGAGTGCATGCATTGACAACAATAGACATAAGGTGAGAAAGAGTGTGTGAGAAGAGAAGAGGAGAGAAGAAGGAAGTGAGAAGGAGGAAGATAGGTATAGTCTACAATGTGACTTAAATGCGAGAGTAATAAGATATAAGATGTCTAAACTTAAGGTATAAGAAATGAATCAAATTCAAGGTCTCCATTATTATCTTAAGTTCAGATTCAATGTAATCTTAGAGCTAACCAAAGAGTTGAGAATTCCAGTGAATGACTCGACTTTTATATAATTATATGGATATGGATGTCAATGCGGTCCATTTGTATAGCATCCAAATAAATTTCGTGATAAGAGAGGGCCTCATAGATATTTTCCAAATTAGTTTCAAATGCTATTATTATATATGCACTACGTATATGTTATGTAAACTTTGGCCTTCAATGAAGAAGTCTTTTCTGATTATAATACATACAATTGCAGGTATTACGGTGATAAACACTCCTTGCTGCAATGCAACAAAGTCATCGGGACTGTGTTACCGTAACCAAGCTCCATGTAGTAACAGAAGTACGTATGCATTCTGGGATGCGTTTCATCCTACCGAGATCATAAATGTAATCACTGCAGGAAGAGTATACAATACCTCCTCTCCATTGGATGCTTATCCGGTTGATATTTGCACCTTGGCTGGCCTTTAACAAATCGATATTGACATGTAGTAGTCCTTGCCCAATGGCTTTCAAATTTCATGATTATAGTGCTTACGTCATATTTAAGAAAATTTAAACATTTATCATCATATAGGATTGTATTACCAAGCATAGTAATGTCTTAGCGATGAAAATGACACTATTAAAATAACGCTGAAAAATATGATGTTCATTCTTCTCTTATCATTGTAACGACATGCAATGTGCTTTTAGATTCACCCGTCAATGGAAGCGAAGCCTTTTAAAAAAGGGTTGACGCATGGCAAGTTGGAGGACAAATCTTGAGCTTAGGAAACTATGGATTGCAAAGGGTTGGTCTTTAATTCACGTGATCATTCGGAATTAAACGGTAAAACTACTTTCAAAGAAGGAGAGGCCAGCCGGCTACTCATTTCAGCAATGAAATGGTACCTAAAAGACTGGGATTCAGTACCATCTTTGTGGATGGTTGGAAGGCATGGGGCTACAGACAAGAGTGCCTCTTTATGGTCATTCCAGAGGGGTGGTCTCTAATCCAAGTGACTATTCGAAATTGAACAGGACTCTCTAGCCTAAAGACTACTCTGACCAAGAGTCCAAGAAAGGTTAATCTCTTATTCCGACCAAAGTGGATGTGGATTTGGAACCAACTTCCACCAGCACCACCACCACCACCTTGCAGCGCCCCCACCATTGCACCACATTCGACCACAACCACCACTGCCCCACCATCATCATCAACATTACACTTCTCCTCCATGCCAACACCAACCCACCAGGTCTAACTAATTCCCAAGCCATTTGTGTCTCCATTTCAGAAGCTTCTCCAATGAAACTCATCATATCCTAAGAACACCTATTATATGACCTATACCTACAGTTCCTTGGCCGGGACAAAGTGTCGGCATTTACAGCTTCTCTATGGATCACTGAGTTGACCCAGCGAAACAACCGAGATAACTCGGTTGCACCACTGTGTCGATTCTTTTTGTAGTAAATAAGAGAATTGCATTGATAAATAAAGTTACATACTTTTTCTCGCTCATGAGTAGAGCTAAAGGGTGTTAGATTACGACATTCGCATGAAAAGGGTTAATTATACCGATGTCGCTGAAGTTAGGGTAAAATTATAGTCAATGACACTAAGTTTCAAAAGGTAGCAGTCGTGTCCTTCCGTCATTCATCCGTTATAAAATATATTTTTGATTTTTGCTTATTTGATCAATACGTTGTAAATGTAAATACTGATCTTATTTTGTATATACAAGGTATATGCAATATAAAAAGTTAAAGATCCTAATTTTCCAAACTAGTGTTTCAACCCTAATTCTCCCTCATCCCGCCGTCGCAACTTAGGTAGCACTCAGCCTGAAAGTCAAGAAACTAGCTCAACCGCACAGGCCTCATCCCAGTGTTGGTGAATGCCTCTCTCTACGTTATCCCATGCCGAACAACCACCTCCACTGCTGTAAACATTCTTGGTAGCAACACAAATAGAAAAATTTAAAAGCCGCCAAATCAGTCAAAAATCTGTAACTGATAGTTGAGCGTGTCTCTGACGTGTTAATTAAAGGTGTGGTGGGTAGTAAATGGCTGATTGATGGCGTTTGTAGGTTGTGGAGGACATATTTGAGGTGATGGTGGGCCGTCTGGTGGCAGTGGGTGAATTGGACATGGTGATGGGCTGATTGGAGACAATGGCAGGCTGATGAGAGATGTTGGAAGGCTGCTTTGGTGGTAGTGAATGGCAATGGCCGCTGTAGTGTTGGTTAGTAGTTTGAGCTGTTTTGGCGGTAATGAATGGCAATGGCCGCTGTAGTGTTGGTTAGTAGTTTGAGCAAACAAGAAGTCTTATACATTTTTTTTCAGACTTTAAACCCCGAATCATTGAAAATTTTATTTTCTTTTCATTTGGTTTGTTGATTCATGATGGCTTGTTGCAAGGGATTGGAGTGAGAAAGCTGTGACAATTGATTGGGACGAAAAAGCTGAAGAACAGTGAGAAAGCCAAAGAACACAATGATGGTAGGATGCAATTGTGGATGTGGCTGGTTGTGGGGTGCGTGCGTCTGTAAGCGTGGCATATGGTGTGCATCTATGATTACATGTGTGTGTGTGTGTGTGGGGATATTGCCGGTGGTAGTGGGGGTGGTGGTGAAGCTGTATGGTGAGATGAAAGGGGAGGAGTAATGCTATTTGAAAGAGTTTTATTCTTAAGTAATAGGTATTGTGGTCTTTTCATCCAAACCATTATATATGCATTTCAGTATTTCCCTTCGTTCAATGGACATAA